>OZ025879.1:6237367-6327367 GCA_964019415.1 Ianthella basta
CTACAGTATAACAGTTCTGCTTGATCAATGGGCTATATATGCATGGGCACTTAATTGGCAGCCTGTTCTATAGCACATTGTTGACCAAACTTTAATGTGGATTGGTCCTTGTCCAGGATTATGATGCAGTTAATCCCTCCACCAACCCATGTGGTAGCTCACCTATTGGCATAGTGCACATGCCTGAAACAGGATGCATAATGTCTTCTCTTCCTCGTTTAATGCTGAAGCAACACTAGCTATATATAGCTACCATAACATGAACACATGTCAAGTGCAACGCCACCAACTACAGCTGATGACATCACAGTATACTAGCTAACTGATCAAGGTATTCATAGTCAAACATGGATTATAAAGAATAATTATTATACAATGAGTCATGTACATTAATATAAATAATTGTATATAATGTATGTAACATAATCTCTTTCCTGCATAAGGAGCTGGCAAATTGACCATTTGCTAAATTATAATTTGCTGCAAGTGGAGTTAAGTTGCTTACTACATGTGTACTGTGTTTACTACCATGCAGGGGTCTATGATACTGGTGTGTATGTAACCAGCCCACACAGGGCATGCCACACACCAAGTGGTGAGGTTCCATCCATTTAGCCACTAATTGATTATTATGCATACTGACACCAGTGTTGTGTATACAACAGAATGATTGAGTCTACCTAATGAATGTCATTGAATGAATGTACTTCACAGTCCATAATTACTGTATATATAGTGACGCAGATAATGAATGAGTCATTATTGATGAATTACATATAACACACTATCAGAAGGCATTACTGTTAAATTTTGAAAGTAACGCTTAACTCCACCCACTGACTGAGGTATCTAGTACATAACTGTCCATTTAATGGGTTTCCCATTTGTGCAGCTGCAGTTTCATCACCAAAAATGAAGGGGTGCATTCAGTACAGCTTGGCACACCAAGGCATCTTCACTGATACAAGAATTGGTTTAACATAGTAGCTAGGTATCAAGTGTTACTGCAAGTCAGAATCATATTGATCTGCTGCTCTAACTCATGACCAATGAAGGTGCTCCTTATGCATGGTTGCTGCAATCATACACCAGGAACAAACATATAGACATAATTATACATATTCATGTGAACTCACACGTACACACATGCACGCACACACACTCACAAACATGTGCACAGGGTAGCATTAACGTTCTTCAGTTGTTAATTATAAATTCAAATACATAACACACCAAAATGCAACCCATGCATGGCTGCACAGTCCATGCATGCATAATATGTAATTACATGGCCAGCTGCAGCTGCTAGTAAAGCATGTGTATAATGCCAGTGTATGTCACACAGCTTGGCTGCATGTGGCAGGTAGCTGGGGATTGAGCTGACTCGTCAAATCTAATCTGGTAGGTCCATTGAATGAATCTCATGCATTCCACGTAGGCTATATCTATTGCTATAGAATATATGCACTCACTAGATTAAATTGCATGCAGTTACATGTACAATGCAATGCAACATTTTGCATTTGGATAAGAATATAATGCATAGCACCTCCTGCTTTGTTCAATGACCTTGTGAAAGCAACAAAATCAATGCAGTATCAGATATCTATTAATTATGGCATATAATAATAGTAATCTGTAATGGAGGTACACACAATGGATCACAGTAGAATGTACAACTGAATACTATATGGAGGCAGAGTTGTATAACAATGTTCAACTACAGTAAATACATGAATGTGACACACTTAACAGTTTCCATTGGTGGATGCAGCCGCAGCACACGGGTCAGGCATTTCCAGTCCACATTTTATCAAGGCCTCCTGCAAATTTCGAGCAACAGCGTGGTTTCCACTGTCATCATGACTGCAAAGAGCTTCAATGAGTCGGCGTACATTGTCCTCAAAGACTTCATAGGGCCATCCAATCAAAACTGTATTGACAAAATATGCTCCTGCAGCTGAATGATTGTGCCCCAGAAGGCATGCGTTAATTTCACTAGTTTCCTCTCGCGTCAGCAATTGTTGCTCACGTACTTGCGCTAACAAAGTCTCGTCAAGACTCAATCCAGTTTTCAATTTGCTCTGAATCTTCTGCACTTGTTCAGACAATGCTATATGCAGAAATGGGTATAATTTGCATTAAGAATTATCTGAATTGATTTGTTATGCAAGAATTGCGTATTTATAAGGATGGAAGTACACAAAGCTATATGTATATACACACATAGCATGCATGCACATAAGTAGCTACAACCTAATCACTAAAGTCTCACAGCTACACAGACACTAATGCATGTATTCATGCACGTGTACACACACATACTAATGTACACACATCCCTATGTGCACCTTTTCCACACTTTCCACTGTTCGTCAGACTATTAACAATAGTATTGCTATCCATTCCTGTGAGCAAAAAAGACATAATAATACAATATACAATGTCATGTGGTCATGTATTATTTATACACATTATGCATGCATGTTTGCATATAATATGAAAGATTCTTGTGAGCACTTACTTGAATATCTAGCAACTGAAAAAGAGACATTAACAGACGTATTGCCATAATTCACCACAAGCTGGTACTCATTCCCTGCCTCCAACCTAATCTCTTCCGGAATGACACAGCCAAAAGTTTTGGGAACAGTGGATTGAGGAGTAAGTGGCAAGTGATATTTGCCAGGCCCAGCCCGGACTGTGAGTGATGGCATATCTGCAGTGTTACCAGGATTGGGGTGATAAGGGGGCAGTGGATGTTCACTTTCTGAATAGGCACTGTGCAGCTTTCCTGCAATCTTTTGGTTTCCACGGTCTTCATGGCTCTCAAGAGCTTTAGTCAGTTGCCCCACATTGCTCTCAAACACTTCTGGTGGCCATTGAAACAGAACGGAATTGACAAAATGTCTTCCTGCAGAAGGGCTGTTGCGTGCCTGAATGATTGCATTAATGTCATCGAATTCATTTCTTGTCACCAGTTTACGTTGATACAACTGTGCCAGCAAATCTCCATCAAGGTGCAATCCTCGCTCCAATACATCATGCATCTCTCGTACCTGGCTGCACAAATCTGTATAGGACAAGTGCATGGTGACCATAATGGATATTCTAAGGCAACGCATGAACTTGCACATGCATGGCAGATATACACACATATACACAGGGTGAATATAAATTATTATTCAGCAGACTGAACCTTAATTGCCTATATACATAATTATTTAATATTATATGTGCATGTCACAGCTAACTTTGTGCATGCATGTGTGCTCACTTACATGAACACTTGGCAGCTGTAAAGGAGACATTTACAGATTGATTGTCACAGTTAACTACAACTGTATAATCAGTCTTTGCCTGAATAATCCCATTTGGAATGGTGCACTCGAAGGTATCAGGAGTAGTATGATTGACAGTGGATTGAGAACAAACTTTATGCTGTCCAGAATAGATGGTGATTGATGGCATATCTGCAGTTGATAGAAGGATGTGGATGTCTGCAGTTGGCAATTGGCACTACATACAGGTAAACTGCATACACTGCAACTCAGTGTTTACCATTCTGTCCAACATTAACTTCTAAGCATTGAGATGCTGCAAAGTAGAGCAAGTATATGCTTTGCAGGTGCACCATAATCATGCAAGTGACATGTAAGTGCTTGACATGCATGGCAGATGTATTTTAAACTACAGTATCATACTTTCAAGATATCCAGATACTCCAACATTTGAAATAGCCTGGCCTGTTACATCTGCATCTGAGGTAGATGAAGGTGTTTTCAATGTAAAGATGAAAATCAGAATGTTTTCAAATTAATCGTAGCTAAAACAAAAACTAATGACATGGGACAAATTACAACAGCAGTGCTATTTTACTTCCGTGAGCCCCGGGCCCTACATATCCATATTCTGCATTCTAAATTAAGAATTGGACCATCCCTATAATTATCACGTGTCCAGATGCAGAAGAAGCACACATGCAGGTTGAGAGTATACTCAATGTGTACAATGACCATCCATGAGGAACCAATACATAACTATATATCAATCCCCAATAATTATAGGTGATAACCTGTGGACATGTTTTGTTTGCCCTTTCTTCTCTTGCGGTGTATACAGCCAACCCCAGTTGCAATAAAGAGCAGAATGGCCAACGCCAACACAATTGCAACACCTATCAAAGGTCCAACAATGCTGCCATTCACTGTCACTTCTGCAACTGAACCATCAGATGGCAATGGCTTCACATCAGTGAACCCAATCAGCTGGTAGACCATCAACAAACTGCCATCCTGCCGACGCCTCGCAAAGAATAGTAAGCGCTGCTCCTTGGAAGTTGTAAAATTACATCCATCTGTGCTCAGTCCAAGCCCTTCATTGTCTGTGACTGTAGCTTCATTCATTCTTAGATCCAAGCCTGGGTGACAAGGTGCACGTGATGCAGTACAGGGGCAACATTTACCATCATTGTTGTACAAGTCAAAAGTGCAGGCTGGGTTGTCTGCAGGAGTAACTTTAGCTGCCATGTTTGCACAAATATAGTACTCAATGCCATACTCTGATGCAGCAACCACACCAGTTGCTTGTCTGTTAGTAAGATACACTGTTTGGCCACTTTGAGCAGAATGGGGATGGAGTTGCCATTGTTCTGTGAAATTAACGGAGTAGCATTATTGCTATAAGTGTATGTATTGTGATGGAAGGTTCATGTTCATATGACTCACTAGTGTCAATACGTTGCACTCCAGTGATGGTACTGTCTTGAAGTCCATTCTGTACTGTACATGAGAATACCAGCTTTTTCCTTGTATTCCACGGAGTAGGAATGAAATTCAATTTCTGCAAGTGTGAAGGCTGCCCACAATGAACATAGTGAGATACACAATGCAATTATACCACAATACAACACGTCTGGTGGACGCATGATTACACGTATGCACAAAATTTGTGTTTCCACAGTGAGAATGTACCTACACTAAAGCAATGCAACATGTTAAGAGTTTTTTCTTATATACAAAGCCACACTTTGTGCCATGCAATTTCTGTCAGATTATAGTTAAACATAAAATAATAATATTAAAGAAATTCCACACCTTACCACCATCAGTTTGCACAGTGAAGCTTGGCTTAGCTGCAAGAGAGGGATTGTAGAGATTCTGACACATTGCTACGTACATGAGATACTGAAGGCGCAATTAACTACAATGTTGGATTTGGCTTGGAATGTAAAGCATAATGGCAATTAGTATGTCATTTGTGAGCAACAATAGTTACATTCTACTGATAATTACATTGTTTATTAGATTAGCCACAAGACACAGTCCCACACTGAGGGTGAAGTCCCACTCAACCACAAGGTTGAATATTCAATATGTATATGGAACTAACCCATGGGACCACTGAGATCAGAGTACCCCCCCCCCTCCTCAGCTCATGTCATGACAGTGCGCATGACCCCCAGCCCCCCCCCCCCACCCGTCCCCGTGCATCTTGGCATGTCCACACGATGGATCATGCCGCGTGTACATTGAGATGGGAGCGCTGTAAGCAGGTGTTGGGGAAAATGCCATTAAAAAAAGTAAAGTCCGGACCACCTCTCTCTCTCTCATCATGCATGGACGAATGCATAGATGACATTGAGATGGGAACTTTTCCATGCAAACACCGCGCCATCCATCCATGTACATAGTAATAATTATTATATGCAATAAAATCATATCATATGAAAATAATATGAAATCATAAAATGATATACGCACATATTCCAGTAACACACACACACACACACACACACACACACACACACACACACACACACGCGTGCGCGCACGCACACGCACACACACACACACACACACAACCACACAAATGCATCAGACAAGCACAAGCACAATCGTCATGCACAAATATGGCATCAATTGCAGGGAACTGCAGACTGTGGCACGAGTATGCCATAGTTTCGACCTTCTTTGGTCTCATCAGTGCAGCGTACCCTGAAATCCTACACACACAATCACACACACGCGCGCGCGCGGGCACACACTTGATTCACTGTTTATGGTCAAGTACATTTAAAAGGGCATGAGGGTAAGAGGTCATGTGTCTGGCAGGTGAGGTTAGCTAGCAAAATGGTGTTAGTTTGGACCTCTTGTGGATAGGCAGACTTAACCTGTAGCTGGTGATCTAAAGGCGAATAATCAAAGTTGGAGAGGTTGGGTATAAATGCATGCGGGCAGGGACAATAAACCGGGAATCGAATTTGTCTGGCCTAACTTAGGGTTAAACAACAACGCCATCAAACTAGCGGCTAGTTTGATGGCGTTGTTGCTTTGTTGAAAACGTCGGGGCCGAAAAGTATCATTGACCAGTGAAAAAAAAGGTAACTCAACTTATCTTAACAAGGGATCCCTTTTCAGTGCGTCCAGGTTGCCACCGTCGACGCCATTCCCCGGCAGGCCTCCAATTCTTCTGTCTAATCATAATCATAATTCACTGAGCCATACATACATACGCATACGCATAATATATATACTAGTCAGTGTTCGCTAATGTACTACAGATCAGTCTCCAGTCTTCTCTACTCTGGGCCCACATGAACGCCTCCTCCGCAGATGGTTTAGGGAATCCCAACTCTTCAATGTCCTTAGGGATGACATCTCTCCACCACCTCATGTGTGGTCTACCACGGGGTCTTTTGGCGCCTTCTGGTATGTAGATCATTGCACTGTGTGCAATACCATCATGGCGGGCAAAGTGGCCAAACGCCCACAACCTTAGCTGGCGAAGCTGTGCCGATGGAGGGCACAAAAACTGATCCAGCATGGTCGTGGCACGATGCCGGACCTCCTGATTGGTGATTTTCTCTTCCCACCTGATGCCTAAAATCCATCTTACTCTGGTATGGAACCAAGAGTCTAGCCGACGTTGGTCTGACTTACGCAGGGGCACCATGGTAATGCCTGTTCTCCTTTATTGTATGCACCTGGTGCCCCTGCGTAATTCTTCTGTCTACGCCGCCATATTTCCAGACACGTGCACACGTATGAATCACATGACAATTATCGAACGTACTGCCTATAATTATAGCCCCTCTGCTAGGGACACATTGAGGCCTGCAGCAGACGCTGTGCACGCACTGAACAGCTGCAATCTTGTATGTACAATCCATGACATGCATGCACAGCAGAGATGTCAAAATGGAATGCATTTACCCACTTTTTCTGGAGTCATTTTATGCGATTTTGCAAGGGCCCTATTAACCTGCATGTGGGATGTGCACCTCCCCGAATGGAGCATGCTGCAGTCCCAACTCTCAAATGCAGCATGGTACCACTACATTGTGCGCTAGTGCATGCATGCTGCAGTGAATGGTCTGCAAACCTGCAGTTGAAGCTTGTGGGCGGAGTCCTCTTAAGTACAGCAGCATAGCAGTTTGGCTGAGGAGTGCCGCATGATACTGGTTTTGTATGCCTGCCTTGAGCATGCAATTTCAAGTGTACCATGCAATTTTGGCCTATTCAGATCCCATTTTGCTCTGTCACTTTTGAAGGCCCAAAGGTGCACCTTATGTATACAAGGATAGGGGCTGCTGTAAGCAGAACCTGGCATGTATAGGCATTTATATTATTCCTCCGACAGGCAAAATCACGTGACCATTACGTAATATTTGGCTGACCATGGATAATATATACATAGGGGGAGGGTATGAATACATTATCCATGGTCAGACAGCCATACCAACTATATTGCGCAAGTCAGTGGTATGGCAGGTCGTGTGCCTTAAAACCCCACCACCCCCTCACTCCTCATGCATCCATCATGCCCGGATGGATCCATCTGCGCGTGACGGGTACATGAGGAGTGAGGGGGCACTGATTTGGCAGGGCCGCTGAGATGGGTCCCGAAAGGAATCACCTTAATCCTCGCCAAGGGAGTGAAAAGATAATGCTTGGACCCGTTCTCCAATGATGGCACTCTTCATCTTGCGTGGTGAACGCACACCCGCCACCTTATCACTCCTTTGGAGAGGGTTAAGGTGATTCTCTTCAGGGCCCATCTTGGTGTAATTGTATACGTACACATGGGGACAATCTCCTTAAAAATGCGCCACCCCCCTTACTCCTCATGCGGCCATCATGCCCAGAGGAATCCCTCTGGGCATGATGAGTTATGGCTGCCCTGCCACCTATGTTGGTCAGACCGGCAGACGCCTTGACCAACGGCTGAGTGAACACAGGCAGGCAGTGGAGTCAGGGCAAGCAGCCACCTCTGCACTGGCAGAGCATGCCTGGGGAGCCCACCACCCAGTAGATTGGGACAACGTCAAGGTGCTAGAACACCAGCCACACTTGCAACAGAGACTAATCTTAGAATCCGTGCACATTAGATCACAGGCCAGACCGTTAAATAGGGACAAAGGCTCTATGCCCCAGCTATACAATTCTTTGTTTTCTAATTAGATCACTAACTATGTCCCCCCTTAATTTCAACTGTTAATTTATTCATATATGTCATTAGCTGTCACTCCTGTTTTGATTTCATACCTTTTCCCGCCTTTTTAGTGTACTTAAAGCGAGCTTATCCTTTGTTTTGTATTCGCCACTGACGATGACAACTGTATAGTTGTCGAAACTTTTGGTTTTTATTCAAAGTTTTGGCTAGTGAAGTTCGGTGATAGATACGTATGTCAGTACCTAGCTACACAGGATTTTTCGCATGAGTTATGGGTATAATAACAAGAAAATTAATATAAAATAATTCAATTCAATTCAATTCAATTCAATAACCAAAATGGATACATCTCCAATACTGGAGGCCATCCCTATACTTATACACTGATATGTTAGCATGGCAAGTAGTTAGTAATACGATATAGAAGCTATTTAAAATTATCTGTCCATCTTGAGCGTGGTCTTCCTCTTGGTCTCTTCCCCTCCATCTCTCCAACATAATTCAATATACTGTAAATAATATTCAATACACTGTAAATTACTGCATAATTATAGGAAAAAGCAGCTTAAGGTTACTGTCTTTGGTGAACATCTTGCATCCTGCATGAGGAGAACGGAGACTGCTGAGACATGCACACACTCACATGTGCACACACACACACACACACACACACACACCCTAACCCTAGCTACCACATCTACACACAACACCCTAATAGTTACCTCAGATCTAATCTGTGTATTCCTTGCAATCAGGGCTCTGAAAAGTTCCACTAGTAACCTTGGTGTATTCTACATTAGAAGAGAGACAACACACATTGCTAACTAAGGCAGCATCACACATTGATGTATCACATATTAACTATCAGTCACTTGAAACAGATGAAGAGCATTTCTGCAATATCTCAATGGTGCCATGAAGTTCATGTGCTTCGGGTGACCTGGTGGAATGGCTACATTGTTATCAAACATGATCTTCTATAACATCATTTTTATAGATTAGCTGTCCAGAGTTGGAGTCATTGCACCTATATCTAGCACAAACGTACACAGTGTGTAAACCAGTGAAAACTTGCACAAGTATGGAAGCTACGGCTACAAAATGACCCCAATGCTTGCACAGCTCTTACACTAGATATTTACTGTTCATAGTGGGTCGTGTGCTCATCACTTCTGCAGTGAACCATGCAACACATTGGCTTGCGCATGCTCACTGACCAGTGTGTAAGAAAGCTCTAATCTCTGTAGCTGTTGCCGTTAGTTTCATCTCATCTAGAACACGCAACAAGTCCTTCCATTTAGGCCCTCTGTCATCCCAGGTCTCAAAGACCCTGGTCATCTTGCTTGCCCTATCTCCTTGCTCACCCACCAACTGCTTCACAGTGTTGACGGACAAGCTATGACCAATGTGATCCCAGCAATGTGCCAGCGGTTGCACAAATTTAACTAAGTGTCTAATATCGACTGGAACCACATCATCAATGCTATCTGGTAGCGGCTCAGTCCACTTCTCTGCAATAAAGATGAATATAGGGTTATTCAGCATTCTGTGTATACTCATTACTACTATGTGTAAAGGCACAGTACATATACTCTGGGTCATACTGTATGATCCAAGTTATGGTATTCTGTAAGTGACAAGACTGTATTATGCATACATCTTTAGCATGGAGCACGTACTCTGTCCAAATGTCTTAAACTTTACTGTCACTGTCTCTGTGTGAGGAGGTACAACCAATCTGTAGCTAGTCCCGGGCTTCACTGGAAGTGAACGGCCATTCTTCTTTGTAAGCTCCACAGACAATGGTTCTCCAGCAGCTTGGCCCCGCCCTTCATAGAGGTACACCTTTGGATTGGCTGCAGGAGAGGGTGACACTGAGGAGATAGGAGTGCTGGATTGACCACTGTCCTCAGCTGGTGCAGCATGAGGTGGAGTAGAGGTATTCTTATGTGGAGAGGGATGTCCCGAGGAGGAAGAAAAAGGGAGTTTGCGCACATGATTGGGCTTGGATGCAGAGGAGCCACCAGTCTGCACTGAAGGAAGACCTGAGTCTGGTTCTCCTAAAGGAATTTCAGCTTGGGCTGACCCCGGGCCTGTACAGCATGTGCGTGTGTATGTGTAGGTGTGTGTGTGTGTGTGTGTGTGTGTGTGTGTGTGTGTGTGTGTGTGTGTATGTAGCGCAAACAAAATGTCAGCATACAGTGTTACCTTATAGGAGCAGACTTTGAATGCTTCACAGTTAACAACACA
This sequence comes from Ianthella basta, assembly GCA_964019415.1. Lineage (NCBI taxonomy): Eukaryota > Metazoa > Porifera > Demospongiae > Verongiida > Ianthellidae > Ianthella > Ianthella basta. The sequence goes on from OZ025879.1 coordinate 6,248,072, forward strand.
CCACAGCATTACAGGATGCACATCCATACAGCCATTTACTAACTCTGCTCAAGCTGTGATAGCACTGCTGGTAGGGGTTGCACCACATCTGGAGCAGAAGCAGTTACTCCAACAGGCATCCTCACTCTGTTCCCATCAGAGGAGCAATCTCCACAAAGTAGGTGGCCCCAGGAATAGGTTTAGGCAGCTCCAATACCATGTCGTGTCTTAACTTCCACTTGGAGACAATTACCTCTGCCCTTCCTTCACAGCAGGCAATAGCAGTCATTAATTGGGAGTGAGTGTCAATGGAGTCGTAAGTCATCATCGGCTAGCTAGCATTAATGGTTGCTGCCAGAAGAGGCCTTCTCTCAGCTACACAAGGACAAGGACATCAGAGAGGTTGTTAATGAGTCACATTAGCTCATAATATGACAGCACATCAGAGCATTAACTGGAGCTGACTTGGCATAGGATCACTTTACTGACTAATGTTAGACATTCAGATGTTTTGACATTATCCAGGGATGGCACATACATGAAACTACTCAGAAGTGCTGTGTTTTTACATCACCTTGCTGTACATTCTCCTCATTAATCAGTTGCACTGGCTTCCTTCCTTCCATAGCACCCCGCTTGGCTCTTCTACGGCATCCAAAGATTACAGCACAGCAACAACTATTCCTACAGCTACACCGATGAACACCGGCACAGCCCAGTATTCCCAAGGTTCGGGTGATGAAAAATGAATCACTGACGGTACAAAGGAGAAATTGCCGATAAACTGTTTAGCTGAGGCAAGGCCATTGTCAGATACGTACTTGTCTACGACACGCACAAAATTGCCTTCCACACTGGAATCCACTCTGCACCCGTCAGAGGGTATACCCAGAGAGTCGTAAAATACGTCAGTGGTGACATTGATGCCAAGCTTAAGGTGACAGGAGTCATTGTGGCAACTGCAGCAATTGAGGCTGTCAAAGAGACAGGCTGACTCGTCAGCCTCCGCAAGTTTTGGCACTGCACAGACGTAGTACTCCAATTGCACATACAGGTCAATCTGCGGGTAGGCCGCACAGGTTGCAGTGGCACTGCCATCATTTAGATGGACTTCCCCTCCGCTCTGCGATTCATGGGGTCTCACAAACCACTCGGACATTTCTGCTGAACCTGCACACAAACAAGGTAAAAGGGAATTCCCACTTACTTATAGGAAACACTATACACAGCTTGCTTTACAAAAAGACACCAAACAGTTTCAATGTCAACAATGCTATAACCACTGACCTGGATAAGTAAAATATTGTTGTACTGTCACGGTTTGCACAATGTTGGACACCTGACAATAGTAGGTTCGCTGCTGCTCAACATTACGAACAGTGGGTGTGAAGCACAGTATCTGTAGGTGTAGGGAGGGACAGGATACAAGGGCACTTTGGGCTCTGCTGAATACATATGTCACCTGTAGCATGTACCACACGTCAGTGCTACACATAATAGGATACAGTGTACATGCAACAACTTGATCAAAACAACAGTTACAGTGGTTTTAAAGTCTTTAGTCCCGATTGACTTTGTTCCATGATGTAAATAAAGTACATATTGGAAGGTATATTGCAAGTGCTTCAAGTGTAGGTCAAAGAATGTGCAAATCTACCTTTTCAATACATTATTTACACAATTGGTGAAAGCAAAAAAGTCAATTCGGACAGGAAACCCTAAAACTACTGTATGAGTGTCAGAATGTCATGCCCAGCTGCACCCCATGATTTGCTGAGGTTGATAAACAGTCACCTAATCTGCCACTGAGGTTGATAAACAACTTATCGCTGTGTGTGCAAATCTAGCAACTTGCAGTATAATCTTCGGGGGCCAAGGTACATATATATGTATCGTCGCATCATGGGTCTGCTAATTCAGGCCATATACATTACTACCTCGTCCAGTGAACCATACCACACACTGCCTACACTCCAGGCCTCCATGTAGTCTGACGTAGCCCAGACCCACTTCCAGCCATTTTATATTGTGCAAAGGGCAGGAAGTGGCTGGAAGTGGGTCTGGGCTATGTCAGACTAGGCCTCCATGAGTAAAGACTGATATAGGCCAAAATGCTACCTCGCCCCAAGAACTATACATACCCAATGATTAGGGTACATAATTATGCAAGACGTATACACACTTACAATGAAAGTACCCAGTAAAAGAAACCTGTACAGTACACACCAGTAACATCACATTACTGGTCAGCAGTTGCTGTACTCTTCCTTACCTCGGGTTGGTCCTCATAAAACGAGAGGCAGGGGTCACTGGATGCATTATAGGAATCCCCACTGCTGTCATCATAGTACCACCAGTAGTGAGGATCAGGGTAGCCTATAGCAGAGCAGTTGATGCAGACCACGCCAGCACTGGTCTCTCCCAGTGGAACATTGAGTATCGGAGGGAAGAGATCAAATGGGTGGGACCGCCATCTTCTTCTGTCCATACCAGGAAGGTGGGAGGCACTGGGGTTGACAAAACATTGAGAGAGGATCACAACATCAGTCAGCAGGTGATTGTCCTACATTTACCTTATCATACACACCTGTCCAAAAGAGTATATAGCAACTAACTTACCAACTACGTACATGGAGACCTACAGCACTTTTATTCCTATGTTTGGTTGTAATGTGAACCACTGGTACAACACATTAGTAACACCGTTGCCTATGTGACATCATAAGTAGCTAGATAATGGTCAAACGATTCGCCTAATAGCGGGTGAACCGTGAGGTCATACCAAAGTGTTTACTTAGCCACTTCTAAGAATTACCACAATGGGCCATTACCTGCTATTTTGGGAAAGTCACCACAATATATGGGCATGTATGTTAGAACCGCTACTACCTTCCATATAATTACAGGCTTCCATTGAATATAATGTACTACTCACCTGGGAGTTCAACTTGAACGGTGAAGTACATGCTCTTGTCTTCCCCGCCACATTGGCACATGTAGCAACCTGAGGTTTTCTTATTTGTGACATTCACAGCAGCAAGCATTAGCGTCTTTGTCTGCTGGGAAAGCACAGTGAATACCGTCCTAGCCGAGTGGCTGAAGGACCATTGCACTGTGTCCTGGTCATCACACAGAGAGCATGTCAGGGCTAGAGCATAGTTCTCCACTGCTTGACACAAGTTTGCATTAGGTCTTGGGCAATGGCCTTGGCCTATAACACAAGAAGAGGGAAGAGAGTCATTTCACAACAGATGCAAGACACTGAAGGGACTCCTTGGTCACAATGGAAGAGGCCATGTATAATTTTCGGACCAGATAGGACGACCGAACCGGACCAATACATTAAATAGGGGCCTGTGCGGTCCATCAAAAAGCTGCCACTCACACTTTTGCCCTTTGTATTGACTTGTCCTGCTCTCCATTGGTTTTCTTTGCGCTTGGTAAGACTGTCCAGTAAATTAGAGCGCTGCTTGGCTTGCGACAGGATGTTTATACATAAAATAGTGTGACGATTTAAAGAGACTCTGTGTCTGCACTAGCTGTCTCATCTAGGCCCTGACATGACTTGATTTTGTTGACTCCTGCATGTTCCCTCACACCTGATCCTTTGTAAATCCATCACAACAAGTAATCCCATGTGTATATAAGGAGCTCATTTCATTGTGTAACCAGTCCCCTTGTGTTGGTTAATCCCTATTCAATTGAATTGGTACGTGTGCGAAAGCTGCTGTTCGTAACACTGGTGTCAGAAGTGGGATCACTTCCGAGCTTGCCATGGCTACAGGAACACGTAGTTCCAGTCGAGTGGAGGAGCAAATGGCTGCATTGATCCAAAGAATGGATGAGCAGAATCAACAGCTGAAGAGCCTGACGGAGCACCTGTCCTCTCGTGTAGATGGTGCTGAGAAAGGCCAGCAGCAGATGATGTCAGCACTGAGAGAAGTGGAAGCTTCCTTGTTGGAAAAGCAGGAGCAGCTACGCGAGAGCATTCTTCAGGAAGTGGCAACTGGAGACAGAATGTGGGAGGGGGGCTCACAAGTGGACCAACAGCAGCCACAAGGAGCCAGCAGCTGCCCAACCGTTGTACACAAGCCTGTTCCATTTGATGGGAAAGTGTCTTGGGATTCTTACAAGACACAGTTCGAGATGCTTGCCAAGATGAATCACTGGAAAGAGCCAGAGAAGGCTGCCCACCTGGCGATCAGCCTTAGGGGACCAGCAATGGGGGTTTTGCACAACTTGCCCTCAGAAGAACGCCACAACTACAATGCTCTATCGACGGCATTGGATATACGGTTTGGAACAGCTCATCAGGTGGAGCTGAGTCGCATGCATCTGAAGAACAGAACACGACGTCGTGATGAGAGTTTGCCTGAGTTAGCTGAAGACGTGGAAAGCTGCTGACATGATTGAGGTCTTGGCAAAAGACCAGTTCATTGATGCCCTGCAAGACGAAGAAATGAGGCTGCGAGTGCGCCAGAGTCGCCCATCTACCCTGCGGCAAGCCTTGGAAACATCGCTGGAACTAGAGTCTTTTGAGTTAGCCAGCAGACACAGACCAAGGATGGCAAGAGAGGCTGTTCTGGGGGATAGTGAATTGGAGGAGAATCACTTGGAACAGAAGGCAATGGACCAGTTGGTGGAGTTGGTGAGACGAGCCATGAGAGACCCACAGCAGGAACAGAAGGCTGAGGAACGTGTCAGACAGCGCCGCCAGAGGACTGTTTGGTGTTGGAGATGTGGCAAGAAGGGCCACATGCAACGGGACTGCCGTCAGCAGCCCCAAGCAGGCCAGGCTGTTCCTCCAGGTGGATCCCAGTTGGGAAACGAGCAGTAGTCAAGCTTGCGGGGCAGAGCTTGGCTGGGTCTGACACAGCCCCAAAAGTTGTTTTTAAAACTGTGTTCAATTTACAATGCTTGTGATAGTCTCATTGTTGCAGGTTCCATCAATGGCCAAGTTTGTGACATCACCGTTGACACGGGGAGCAATATTTCTATTTTGAGGCCAGATATTTTGGTGGACAGAGAAGATTTCAACATCCAACCAGTGCATAGCAGTCTGCAGACAGTTACTGGGGAGAAGGCACCCATCCATGGCAAAGGAGAGCTGGAGCTCAGGATTGGGGACTTGACCGTCCTCCATCCCATGTGGATAGCAGATATCAAAGATGAATGCATCTTGGGCTTGGATTTCCTTCAGCGTCACCACTGCTTAGTGAACTTGAAGGAGAGTTCTTTGCGCGTGGGAGCCCAGGAGTTTCCACTAAGCTAGCCTGAAGTCAGAGCGCACTTGTTGCCGAGCCGTTTTAACTGACAGAGTGTCCATTCCCCCCTTTTCCGAGGCAATTATCCCTGTGAGGATTGACCTAGCCCAGGGCAGCATGGAGTGGGGATTGTTGGAGACATCAGATGAAGCTGATCACCAAGTAGATGGTGTGTTGGTTGGAAGAACATTGGTAGATGTGCACAAGGAGGCTATCCACCTAAGAGTAGTAAACCTGTCCCACGAGCCAAAGACAATTCGCCGGGGCACTACTGTGGCCAAGTGCAAACCAATCAACTGTGTATCCATTCCTGAAGCAGCTCCATCATCAACAGATGAGGCACCAGGCACTGTGCGGAGAGCCTCATTCCATGAGATCCCACATCACTTGGAGCCATTGCTGCTCCAAAGCACAGAGGGTCTATCTGTGGAAAAGAAGGAAACAGTCTGCCAACTCCTGTGTGAATTTTCTAATCTGTTTTCTACAGGTCCTAGGGATCTCGGGTGTACCGGCCTTGCCAAGCATCAGATCCAAACAGGAGATGCCAAGCCAATTCGCCAGCCTCCCCCGACGACTGCCACTATCCAGGAGGGAAGAAGCTGAAGAGGCTGTGGTAGAGATGGAACAGCAAGGAGTGATTGAGCGATCGACTAGCGCCTGGTCCTCACCTGTTGTCCTTGTTACCAAAAAGGATGGTACTACATGGTTTTGTGTGGACTATCGAAAGCTAAATGATGTCACCCAGAAGGACTCATATCCCTTGCCTCGCATTGATGACACAATCGATGCCCTGTCTGGGGCACAGTGGTTCTCCACACTAGATCTGAAGAGTGGCTACTGGCAGGTCCCACTGGAGGAAGATGCCAAGAAGAAAACAGCTTTCTCAACAGGTACAGGTTTGTGGCAGTTCACTGTAATGCCGTTTGGTCTATGTAATGCCCCTGCAACTTTTGAACGTTTAATGGAGCAAGTGTTGTCCGGCCTCCCAACCAGCATAGCCCTTCTTTATCTAGATGACATCCTGGTCCCTGGAAGAACTTTCAACCAGCAAATTGAAAACTTGCGGACAATGTTTCAGAGGTTGAAATCCGCAAGACTGAAGTTGAACCCAAAGAAATGCATTCTGTTCCGAAAGGAGGTAAAGTACCTAGGTCATGTTGTGAGTGCCCATGGAGTTGTACCTGATCCAGGAAAGATTGAAGCTATTGTAACGTGGCCCAGACCTGCTTGTGTTAGAGATGTCAGGAGCTTCTTGGGCTTAGCATCTTATTATCGACGTTTTATAGCAGGGTACTCTGAGGTGGCAGCTCCCCTTCACTTGTACACCCAGAAGGGTGTCCCTTTTGTTTGGTCCGAAGCAGCCGAAGCAGCATTCACCAGACTAAAAGAAATTCTCAGCAATGCACCTGTCCTGGCCTACCTAGATTCGGCTGCCACCTTCATCCTTGACACAGATGCCAGCAATGAGGGGATTGGTGCTGTGCTGTCACAGGGGATTGATGGAGAAGAAAGGCCAGTAGCTTTCTTCAGCCGAACGCTTACTCGGTCACAGCGGAACTACTGTGTAACGCGCAGAGAATTGCTGGCAGTAGTAAAGTCTATCAAACAGTTCCACACTTATCTGTATGGACAGCAATTTGTTGTACGCACGGATCACTCGGCACTGCAATGGCTCCTCAATTTCAGACACCCTGAGGGCCAAGTGGCAAAGTGGCTGGAAGTCCTGCAGAGTTACAGCTTTACTATCCAACATCGGCCTGGTCCGAAGCACAGCAATGCAGATGCTCTATCCCGGCGGCCATGTCTCACCACTGACTGCAAGTACTGCAGTCAATTGGAACTGAAGGACACACAGGGAGCTGAGCCCTCATCACAACCTACAGTACAAGCAGTTAACTTGAGTGCCGGCATTATTGCAGATATGGGTATTGCAACATCACCAGAAGCACTGCGACAAGCCCAGTTAGCTGACGAAAACCTAAAACCTGTACTGGAATGGTTGGAACTGGACACCACCAGGCCACCATGGGAAGTGGTTGTCCCCTTTAGTGGGCATACTAAGGCCTACTGGGCTCAATGGGACAGCCTGAAGCTGGAAAATGGAGTGCTGTACCGCAAATGGGAAACTACAGCTGGGGACACCACTCTTTTGCAGCTTGTCATCCCCAAGGAACTTCAAGAGCATGTTCTCAAACAGTTACATGGCACCTGAACGGCCGGGCACTTTGGGGTTTCCAAAACCGTTGGTCGTGTGCGAGAATGCTTCTACTGGGTTGACTGCCGACGAGATGTCCAGGACTGGTGTCGCAACTGCGATTTATGTGCAGAAAGAAGGGGCCCCCCAAAGAAACCAAGGGCATCTTTGCAGCAGTATGTGGTAGGCTCACCCATGGAGCGCATTGCCCTTGATGTCCTGGGACCACTAACTCTCACTGAGCAAGGGAACAAGTACATCCTTGTCGTAGCAGATTATTTCTCCAAGTGGACTGAGGCATTTCCCATGCCAGATCAAGAGTCCAGCACTGTGGCAGACTTTCTGGTTAAAGAAGTCATCTCTCCATTTGGTGTGCCTCTCCTCATTCATTCCGACCAAGGAAGGAATTTTGAGTCGGCCTTGTTTTCTGAAATTTGTCACATGCTGGGAATGAAGAAGACCAGAACAACGCCGTACCACCCTCAGTCTGATGGTATGGTCGAAAGGTTTAACAGGACCCTTCCGGATCAGCTGGCCAAATTTGCTGACTACCACCAGACAGACTGGGATCAGCACATTCCTTTCCTCATGATGGCATACCGGTCAGCAGTTCATGAAGCGACTAATTGTTCCCCAGCTAAAGTCCTTTTTGGAAGAGATCTGCGATTGCCAATTGACTTGCTGCTGGGACGTCCTGAAGAAGAATGCCCAGAATCAGTAAGGCAATACACTAGAGACTTATGTCAGAGGCTGGAGAGAATTCACTGTTTCACCCGTGAACATCTCAAGCTGTCATCTGATAGGATGAAACAGCGATACGATTTGTTGCAGGAGGGACAACCCCTGGGAGTTGGTGATGCAGTGTGGCTGCATGATCCCCAGCGAAGGAAAGGGTTGAGTCCCAAGCTACAAAGACCCTGGAAGGGCCCATATCTTGTCATTAAAAAGATCAATGACTTGATCTACAGGATACGCCTGGGGCCCCGAATCAAGCCAAAGGTTGTGCATCGGAACCGACTGTGGAAGTACACTGGATCCAATCCCCCCACGTGGCAGAACATCAATGGGGATTCGGAAATGGCACAGTCTGCAGAACCATCGAGGTCTGTGAGCAAAGAAACACTGCCCAGTGCAAGGGAACAGGACCTGGAAGATACTGCTAATCAGCAGCAGTCAAAGAGGAGAAGAACGTCTAAGAAGGCCACCTACCCGCTATGTGGCTTGAAGGGGGATGCTGTGTCTCGGGAGGGGAGAGTGTGACGATTTAAAGAGACTCTGTGTCTGCACTAGCTGTCTCATCTAGGCCCTGTCATGGCTTGATTTTGTTGACTCCTGCATGTTCCCTCACACCTGATCCTTTGTAAATCCATCACAACAAGTAATCCCATATGTATATAAGGAGCTCATTTCATTGTGTAACCAGTCCCCCTGTGTTGGTTAATCCCTATTCAATTGAATTGGTACGTGTGCGAAAGCTGCTGTTCGTAACAATAGTAATTGTCAGTTAGCCGAATGGTGCTCTACTTACTGGTCCCATCTGGAGAGTCGTACCAAGCACAGAGAAAGCCAACCTAGTGCAGACAAGTCGATACAAAGGGCGAAAGTGCGAGTAGCAGCTTTCTGATGGACCGCAGAGGCCCCTATCTAATGTATTGGTCCGGTCCAGTCGGTCCGTTTTGGTCCGAAAATTATACCCGACCAAGGAAGATACACTATATGTTTTCAACAAAGCAGTGTGACCTCTCAGTCCAGGGGATGGGGGGGACAAATTCCTCAGGTAAGGAGGGAAAATTAGGGTAATGCCCTTGTGGAAACAACAGTTGGTGCCTAAATTCCCCCTTCATGAATATCTACAGGTGACACATGATTGAGGGTGGAGACATGCTTTAGAGCACGTGTACCCTGTGCACCATATTATTCTAACACAGCACATACACCTACTGGTACATTAAAGTACAGTCGTGATCAGTTGGCACTTTAGCTGGTCGTGGGGGCAAGGATGCTTTCTGGTGAACAGTTGGTAGTCAGATAGGAAACGGCTTGGAGGCCTTTATCATCGCACTGAAACTGAATACGCCATGAGGAGCCAACATAATGAATTGTTTAAATATGCTCCTAAACATTTAACTGTTTATAATATCCTCTATACATGTAAAGTGTAGACGTTAACAACTACCAGGAGTTATCAGAAGCGGCTACTTATTACAGACGGTCCTTATTACATAGACACGCAAACAGACATATGTAAGTAGTACCAATCTCTCGGCGAAACCACTATTGTCTTACCTTTTACTTCCGTCTCCGCGCACTGAACGATCGGATCTTCACTTTCTAAGCCTGACCCCTCAGCAAGTAGTACAGCTGCGACACCACAGAGAAAGATAAGAAATAGGTGGCTCATCCTGCGCCTCCGACATGCATATGACATCTTTGGCGCCAATGGGGCGTTCGGGAATTTTCAGTTTGTGGCCCACAGCCTCGCAGCCGACTAGCCTCGCGTAGCCAGTCCCTATTTCATAGGGCCTGGTAACGTGCCGTATAAAATGCTGTTGCAAGTGGAATGTGTGGCATGCACTCTTGTTATGAATAACAGTTAATATTGTTATGAATAACAGTCAGGAACTGGTACACGCGAAGCTACCCCGCTTCGATCGTCGAGACGGCACTGTACGGCGCGCCTACAGTACAATGTTCATTTGTTCCCTGTGCCAGACGTGAAGAAGATGTCAGTAAGCGTGTGCAGCTTTTGGGTAGCGCCGAGTATGGGTATTTAACAATTCTGGGTGAATTTGGAGGCGCAGAATTTCCTGGAGTAGAGTTGCGAGCGTTGATCTCAGCCAAAGCGTTGCTGTGCTACGATTGTCAGTGCGCCTTGAAGATTTTCCAGACCGTGTGCAGAATTGGGAGTATAGAGCTTATGCAGTGGGCGGAGTCGAGACGCCCATCCGCCATATTGGAGGACAACCGCGTGGAACGGTATACATCGAAGGTCTTTTGTTCTAGGTTTTGTCGCTGTCTGGATAACGTTTTCGCCCACAATGGTTAACTTCTGTGCTGTTTTTGGCTGCTCCAATCGTTCTAGCAGAGAAAGATCGAAGAGCTTTTACCGCCTGCCCTCAATTGTGGAACATCAAGGCCCCGAAACCCACATGCTCAGCGAGAAACGCCGAACACTGTGGCTGTCGCGTCTTCGTCGGGCTGATCTGAAGGAGAGCCAGTATTCAAATGTTCGTATATGCTCGGACCACTTCGTGAAAGGCAAGCCATCTTCCTTGTATGAGCAGGATGATCCAGATTGGGCTCCCTCTCTCAGATTAGGCCATTCAAGTGTAAAGGATGGTACTTCTGCAGAGGATAGGCATTCACGATCGCTAGAGAGAAACCGGAAGAAGAAAGTCCTTGAGAAGCAAGAGGCAGAGTGCATGAAGTGGAAAGAAGGTGAGCAACCAGGCATTGCTTCACAGTCTGCTGCTCTTACTGCTGTGGAAACATGTGTTCAAACGGATTTGAATGCCAGTGACATTGAGCGCTTATGTCATCAAGGACAGGACATGCAGAGTATAAGGGAAAGGTTGCAATACCTTGTATTTGACATGGACTCTGCAGTTTCAGATGAATCCAGGCTGTCATTTTACACTGGATTGCCAGGCACAGTATTAGATGCACTTGCTCAGCTTGTGTGTCCTCATCTGATGCAGAAGAGTACCCTGGTTCCATTTCAGCAACTGATTCTGACCCTCATGAAGCTCAGGCTGGGACTATCACAGGCTGACCTGGGATACAGGTTTCAGATAAGCCAGTCTACGGTCTCCCGCATATTTTGTCACTGTGTTAATGTCATGTATGTAAGGTTGAGATTTCTTATCAAATGGCCAGAAAGGAGTGCTATTCGAAAAACAATGCCCATGGCATTTCGAAAGCATTGTCCAAAGTGCACAGTCATCATTGACTGCTTTGAAGTGTTTATTGAGCGACCATCGAATTTGTTGGCAAGGGCTCAGACCTACTCATCCTATAAGCATCACAATACGGCAAAATATCTGATTGGTGTTACACCACAGGGTACTGTGTGTTTCATTTCAAGTGGATGGGGTGGCAGAGCAAGTGACAAACATGTAACCGAGAGTAGTAGACTTCTGTCATTTCTATTACCAGGCGACACAATTCTGGCTGACAGAGGGTTTGACATTGCTGATTCTGTTGGATTGTGCATGGCTACCATCAAAATGCCTGCATTCACAAAAGGAAAGGCCCAACTCCGTGGGATTGAGGTGGAACAGACCAGACGGATTGCAAATGTGAGGATCCATGTGGAACGAGTTATCGGCAATCTCCGCCAGAAGTACTCGTTGCTCCAAGAAACCCAACCTATTCACTTCCTCATTGCTCCCACAGATGGTGAACCGCCACTACTGGACAAAATCACGACAGTGTGTTGTGCATTAGTGAACATGTCTAATTCAGTTGTTCCCTTTGATTAACATTTTTGTGACTTCCTTGCACGCAACATGACACACATACTCATGTCATTATTCTTTATGTTTACAGCTGCGTAAGTTTACAGCAGTCAATTAATGTTTCTGGCTAGTTACTACACTTTTCTTTTCTTTTTTGGTACATGCCTCCTACAGTCAGGGCAGTACCATGTGCGAGAGCGGGGTGGTGCCTTGATTTGTAGACATTCCAGGTGGAACCACTTGCCATGTGGACAATTCGCATTATCGCAAGCGACCATGATGCCATATTCAGGTCCATTACAGTAGCAAAAGCTGTCACTGTCCTCTGTGATGAACTGTGTTCCCTCCATTGATGGCATAGGCTCTGCAGAAGTAGTGCTAGCATCTAAAGTAGGCTGCTGTTCACTACTGTGTGATTTCTGCTGTGGAGGGCGAGAATAGAATTTCCCGAATAGTTCAGGAAGGATGGCAAGGGTAAAGAACGATTGACATTTCTCAAAACATTCAGTCTGGAACTCTTCTGATGGCCATATGCGTTCCACATGCAGATCTTCATTCGTCCACAATACAAAATCACAGAAATCCTTGTCAGTACACAGCAGCTGCCATTGGACCTACAGGAGGGGTTACGGATTGAATACGCAATGGCTGTAAATACTGAATAGACATGCATGCATGCAGTGCACCACAGCTGTATCATTACCACCCAAAAATGATTTAGATTTACCTGGTAATAGTACTGATGTGTCCTCTTTAGTTGGTACCCACTTGCAGCTGTCACCTCAAGGCAGAATTTCTTATCTGCTGTAGAGTCTTCCAACAAGTCATCCTTATGACAATATGGGCACTGTAGAATGATACATTGTTGTGTATAAGTTAATTTATACCTGCATAAACCCTAAGCACAACCGATAAATTTAAGCTTAAACCTGAGTGCATACTTACCTTTACTTCCAAGACACCTTCTCCACAACAGGTGCAGTTGGTGACTCCATCAGGAGATGCCCCACAGAATGGATGCTCAGTGAGCAAGAAAAGGCCACATTCAGTTACGAAAAAGTCATCGTGGCTTTTCTGCTGCCTTTCACAGTATGCAGTGCGTGCTCTGGCTTCATGCTTACATCCCCAGGTGGTGGCAGCACTCTTGAATCTTGACAACTCAGGATAACAAATGGAGGTTATCAAACTGATTGACGGGGAAGACGGATCAGTGTGGCAAACAGCTCGAACCTTTGAGGCTGTGATGCGTCCACTGCGTAATTGAAACCAGAGTTTTGATTGTGCCTGTCCACGTGTCTTTTCTTCCACTGCAGTCACCTGAGACAAGGTGAGATTCTCCAGCTTGTACGTTGAGGCAACTTGTAAAAGTGTGGAGTAGGATTCGATCAAGAGGTCTGGGTTATACAGGTTAGCCAAAGGTGCTGGTAAATTTTCCTTCATGCTCACCGGTATGAACATCTCTGCAAATGGCTCCACTAATGAACATATAGCAGGCTTTGTTTTGCAGGTGCCCAAGGTTGAAATAAACCTACTCTGCTCATCTTCAGATGGAGGTGGTACAGATTGGCTACTCACAGCATCACATTCAGATCTTCTGTGTTGCTTACTGAACTTGATTTCAGAAATGCGAGCAGGGTGTGCCTTTTTCACCTCAGGTGGCATTACCCAGTAGGCCTTCTTATCGGTCACACTTAATGATTCTCTTGTGCGAACACCTGCCTCAATTGCCCACAGTAATGATGCTACATGGGAGCAAGTTTCACCCAAGCCAGCCATGCAGTTGCAGTGTGCTGTAATTATTTTACCTCCAGCTTCTGCAAGTACCCATGGGATAAGGGGCTTCTCATTCAGGCGCTGTGAATGGTTCACCTACGTATGTGCAATGTAGACAGCAATGTAGACAGTGTCTGGATCAAAATTCTGCACATATCTTCACAACTGAGCTGGTGTATAGCTCACCTTTGCCACCATTAACACAATGTCTCCAGAGCATCTTCTCACGAGCACTTCTCTAACCCAGCCAGCGAGGAATCTCTCATAACTGTCCATACTCTTGTAGTTTTCAAGATCTTCTTTCGTGTACGGACTCGGAGTGAACAAAAGATACAATCCTACATGAATGTAGGTAATGGCTGGCCAGCTGTCCACATCGTCCTGCCACTCTTCCGTGGGAATTGAGTACGGATCGTCGCCGCCGATGAACGCCAATTTTTCCAAGTACCTCTTCTTGTCTTCGACACTTTTTATTGACTCTTGATAACTTGGAAGAAGACCACTCGCAGCCATTGTCTTAGGCATACAGTTCCCACTACCTGTGACGCCAACTAGCTCTAAGTTTACGGTCAAAACATACGCAAGTGCATACTGCTGTTGCGCGATTGTCCTCCAAGATGGCCGACCCTAAAATTCGATTGCGCAACTGCATAAGCTCTATTGCGGGAATCTATCAAGGCGAAGATCAGTAAATTGACGCATGATGATCAAGGACTTCACATTGCTATCAGCTCAATTATCGTACGTAGACGCTGTGCTTCAGCACTCCCTGGAACCGTTCCAGGCGCGAAACGGCGACTTCTGGAACTCCCCAGCATGAGTACAGGTAGCGCCTCACCTTCTGCTTTCGGCCATTTTACTGCGTGTTTACACAACATAACGAACCTGTCACCTCAAATTTGCACAAATTCTCACCTTTCGCCGTCTCAGGAATGTTGGGATTCTGCAGCGGAAGTTGTGGGGCATGTTACCAGGCCCTATTTTCCGCGGGGGCGATGAAATAGGGACTGGCTACGCGAGGCTAGCAGCCGACAGCCTCCCCTCCATTTTAATATGCTGACGTCATCGGCGTGCACCATACGGTACACGTCACGCGCTCATACGCTAGGTAGATGAACATTATAGGTCACAACAACCTCCAGTATGCATATGTAATAGCTATAGCTAGGAAGCTATCCGTTTCCAGCCCATGGATAGTGATATACATAGCTAGTTGTCCACATCTGGTACGTAGCTATATAGCTAGCCAATCCCGACAACCTATCCTCCACCAATAGATATACCACTAATATCTATAGCTAGCTACATATGCCATGTAATTTGAATATCATGCACCTTAACTCAAAAAATAACATGCTATATACAATGCACCATGTATGTTCATTGGTAGTCCTATGGATACCAGTCAAAGATCTCAAACTGTTTCGTGCATGATTGAATGCCAGATAGCTAGTATATAGTTTATAAAGCCCTGCAATGATGATCAGTTTATGATCATGATCACTGAATAGCTTAGCTTAACTGAATAGCTCAACTATAGCTTAGCATTCAGAGACACATGTACATTCATCACAAATTATCTACCAATGCCATGGTAACCACCTTACTGGTCAGGGGTATCTTAAATAATTTGTTTGCATGCCTTTACAACCACTTCTCCAATTGTGGGCAATCCCAACATTGACCAAGCAAACCCATATAAAATAGGCAGAGTTAATTGTGGTCAGTTGGGATTCTCACTAGTACTCCCACCATGCAATTACAACAAGGAGGTGAAATTTGTGAATCTGCATGGCAACTCATCCCTGTGCTCAAGGGCAAACTCAAAGTGCATGCATGCCAAAGCTGTACATGAAGTATGAATGGCTATTATAGATTCCCCTAATGATGCCATTGCTAATCACAAGTGGATCATCTCTGAATTACACATGTACACAACCTAATCTGTCAAACTACCCTTGAAGACTTCTGAGTGGCTATAGGCATCTTAGAATTTCAGGTAACAACTCCAGCTAATCATAGGGGGGGGGGGGGCTGGAGTCTGAGTCAAAATCAATTGCAATGGCTTGACCTGAACATCAGTCCTCTCCTTATGATTGCAACTGGCTTTCCTGAAATCAAACTCTATACACACTTCTTTACCTTAATGCACTACTGGAAGATACCACTCCCATGCAGCCTGTAATGTATAGCAGACGAACCACTTGGCCAAGCTGTTCAATGAAATTTTGTTGACAATAGGTGAGTTGGCCAAGGAATATGAAACAGCAACAGTCCCCTCCCCCTTGCCAGTGTAATATTATACTAATCTTTGCATCAGCTATAAAACACAGGTGTGCATATACGAATTACTACACATGCTCATGGTAAAAGCAAATTGCATACAGTCAATATTGAAATACAAACATATATAATAAAATTATTGTTACACATTTATAGCCATCATAACATATGTAATGTGTAGATAGTCAATCATCAAGAATATTGATTGCAGCACATGTTTGAAGCAATTCTCTTCGATCCTTCCATTATTACCAACTCTGCTACAAGGATTATTAATGATGGCCTTTCCAAGTCCTGATGTATAGTCTGGGTACATAGCTGTATGGTACAATTATGTAGCCTACACACTGTCAGGAAGCTGACAATTACTAGCTACAGCTACGTACGTACACCATGGACTATAAGGTATACTTTCAGAGCTAGTTACATAATATTATGTAGCTAATGGTCCAAGAGAACTTACAATGCATGTCATGTTTCTGTACACATGCACGGCAACTCTTTCCTGATGAGTTCACATGCAGTGATCTTTGCCTATAAAAATTGCTGCAAAATTAAATGGAGTGAAGTTGGCAGAAAGCAGGGTAATCATGGCTTCCCTTGTGTACCTGTCCACACAATTAAGACAGGCCACACGCCAAGAGGGCCAGAGAAGTCCCATTCACGCATACAACCCCAATTGCAAGACTGCAGATTATATATCATGCATACTGAAACTACGCACGCGTGCATGGAATGTATAACAGCAGAGTTTAGTCTACCCCATAATATCACTACAGTGCTTGCATCGCAGTATTGCATTCAAGTATTTTTGCAGAAACAGAGTGTCTCATCATGTGCATGTACTAGCAGTGGTCTGTCTGAACAGCATAATGTCATGCGTGCACGTGCATGTACTGGTGTATAGTACAGTCACGAATCAGAGCATACATTATGATCCACAAATCAAGCAATCATGCATCTAACACAAGACAAGCTTCATTCTCCTTTTGTGGATAATATTTAAAAGCTACCTGTAAATGGAGTGACATGCACTCACTCTAATAAGATCCAAGTCCTCCACCAATGATAATGAATGAGCCATCGTTGAATAATATAATTATCATTTTACTGCAGAACCAACACTAGCTAGCTACCAAAAATTGGACATAGTATGTCAAGCACGACACCACCAACTGCAGCTGACGACATCACACTATACTAGCTAACTGCTCGAAGCATTCATAGTCAGACATGTAAAATAATGAATAGGTATTATACAATCAGTCACGTATATTAAGTACATTGTGTATTACATAATCTATCCTGATAAGCCGGCAAATTGACCATTTGCTAATAAATTTGCTGCAAGTGGAGTGAAATTACCTACTATAGCTATAGCTATGTGTGCTGTGTATGTATACTACTAGTATACATATGTACTACTAGTATACATATGTATTCTTTATAACCCTACTGTATAGATATGCAAGTAACATCTTGTTGTTAACCTGAATGCACTACATACATGCAAGATGAATACAACAAAAAATGACAATCTGTCTAAGCAAGACATTTACACCTACCTAAATAACACAAAACAGAATTATTACACTATTACAGGTAAATTAGCACAAGCTACTATAATACTGTACTGAGAAAGCATGCAACAGATTGTCTTAGTCTTTGCATTCTTCACAATCACGCCTTGGGAAAGCCCCACTGGTAATCTTGGAGAACTATATACAAGAAGAGAAATGACACAGCTTGCTAAGTATTTAGCACTAGTATCACATATCACATATGGTACGTACATGAAACATTATCTACGTAAACCATAGCGAGTGTGCCGTTAGTCTTGTGTAGCCCAGACCACCACTCAATAGTGGCAACGAAGGAAGGGTTGGGCAATGCAAGACTAGCTACAACATCTACACACAACACACTAATTATGACAGCTCTAGCAATAGTTACCTCAGATCTAATTGTAATAACTTGGGTTCCAGTCGAGACGTCGAAACAACTTTCCCACACTCAAACTCTAATCAATGAAACAGCGGTACAACAGTACACAAGCACTCTAGATTCTAGACTATCGAAAGTTACGGAAACATGCCAGCTAGTACACAACTGAGCAATTACAGATTTGCACCAAAAACGTTTTACAGGCAAGCACACAGGATAAATCAATTACAAGCCAAGCATCTACAAATACAACAAGCACATGCAAATCAAGTACACCACACTCCTCCCCCATTAAGAAGAAGGTTCGTAGTGTGCTGGCGGACGTCTGTGCCGTGATGGATACCTGAGCGGCTCTGGGTCGCAGGCAACAGGTGAATCAGTACGAGGAATTGGAGGATTGTCCACATTGGCTGGCATGTGTTCATTCTCGGAATTGGACAATGTTGAAGGCAACTCTGCAAACACTTCAGAGTCATGCTCCGAACTCTCTGGAAGATCTTCTGTGGCTAGTCTATGGCGAAGATGGTCAATGTGACGATTCCAACAAACACCGGACGACAATCTGACGGTGTAGGACAGAGGACCATTTCGCTTCACTACTACTCCAGGACTCCACTTCGGACCAGATCTGAAATTCTTAGCCCAGACATCTTGGTTAACCGAGAACTCTCGAGTTCTGGCATGAGAATCATGATAGCGAGACTGCTGAGCTTGCTGCTGGGTCACGTGATCAGCACATGAAGGTCGTAACAGATCAAGCCTGGTGCGTAGTTCTCGCTGTAGGAAAAGGGAGCTAGGAGTACGGTTGGTAGTGGCGTGAGGCGTGGAACAATAACTCAGGAGAAAGTTGGGTAACCGTAACTCTCGAGGAGTGCCTTGACGTTCTGCTAACATTGCTGTTTTAAAGGTCTTAACAAAGCGTTCGGCTAAACCATTTGAAGCCGGATGGTAGGGAGCACAGCGGATGTGTTTGACTCCGTTGGCTTCAAGGTACTGCTTGAAATCGTCTGAGACAAATTGAGGCCCATTGTCGGTTACCAATTGTAATGGTAGGCCATGCGACGCAAAGATCTGTCGCAAAACAGCAATAGTACTCTTGGCAGTGGTAGATCCCATCTCAATCACTTCTGGCCATTTAGAATGAGCATCTACCATGATGAGATACATCCTTCCTTGGAAAGGTCCGGCGAAGTCAACATGGACCCGCTGCCATGCCTTCGTGGGCCAAATCCACGGGTGCAACGGGGCTACTGCAGGCAAGTCTTTCACGCCTTGGCAGGAAGTGCACCCCTTGGCAATCTCCTCAATTTCCCGATCCAAACCAGGCCACCAAACGTAGCTTCGGGCCAAACTCTTCATTCGGGACATGCCAAGGTGGTTGCAGTGCAATTCGTCCAACACTCTACCTTGCAACTTCTTTGGAACAATAACACGTGTTCCCCACAGTACACACACCCCTTCCACAGTCAGCTCACTTCTCCTGTTTGAGAAAGGCTTGGTGTGTTCAGGAACAATGGAGGGCCAGCCGTGGTGAGTGTACGGCAAGATCTTACTCAGGCAGGGGTCTGTACGAGTAGCTTGTTGAATCTGAGCTACTGTAACTGGCAAACACTCCATTCTTGACACAAAGTAGGTGGTAGACTCAGTGGACTCTCCTTACCTTGTGTCAAAAGGAAGAGGAAGTCTGGACAGACCATCAGCATTACCATGAGCAACTGTAGATTTAAACTGTATGTCATATGTGTATGCTGATAGAAGGACAGCCCAACGCTGTAGACGGGCAGCAGCCAAGGGTGGAATTCCCTGTTTTGGGCCAAGAATTGCCAGGAGTGGCTTGTGGTCCGTGACCAACGTAAACTTTCTCCCATACAAGTACTGGTGGAAACGTTTAATGCCAAAAACCAAGGACAGTGCCTCTTTCTCCAACTGAGCATAGTTACGTTCGCTTGGGGACAGGGTACGAGAAGCAAATGCAATCGGGCGTTCAGTGCCATCAGGCATGGTGTGTGAGATAACTGCGCCAATTCCATAGGCAGACGCATCTCCCGCAAGAGTGATAGGCAAGGACGGGTCATAGTGCACTAACACTTTGGAGGAGGTAAGAACCTGTTTAGCTTCTGCAAAGGCTTGTGCACACTCAGAATCCCACTTCCACCTTACATCTTTGCACAACAGTCGGTTTAGTGGGTAGATCAAAGTGGCTAGATTGGGTATAAACTTTCCATAATAGTTCAGCAAGCCTAAAAATGACCTGAGTTGTGTCACATTCTGGGGTTCTGGTGCATGTGTGATTGCATCCAACTTGGAAGGCATGGTATGCAGACCCTGTGCATCAACATGATAGCCTAGGTAATCAACAGATGACTGCATGAACTCACATTTTGCTTTCTTCAAATGCAAACCGTGGTGCTCCAATCTCCGGTAAACTTCTTCAAGATTTCGCAAGTGCTCTGCGTCATCCTCACCGGTGATGAGAATGTCGTCCAGATAACAAACAACGTGCGGAATGCCTTGGAGGATTGTGTCAATTCTCCTCTGGAACAAGGCAGGTGCTGAGGCAATGCCATACGGACGGTGGTTGTATTGATAGAGACCCTGGTGGGTGTTGATGGTAGTGTATTTCTTTGCCTCGTTGTCAAGCAACAACTGTTGGTATGCTTGGAAAAGATCGAGCTTGGAAAATTTCTTTCCCTTGGCCAGCGTGGCGAACAGCTCGTCTGGTTTTGGCAGGGGATAGCTATCAACATCCAAATCAGCATTGATGGTAACCTTATAGTCACCGCAAATCCGAAAGGTACCATCTTTCTTGGGAACAGCAACTATAGGTGCAGCCCATTCACTGTAAGCCACCTTCTCTACTATTCCTTCTGCTTCCAGCTGGTCCAATGCTCTACCAATGGCATCTTTTGTAGCGAACGGCACTGGGCGTGGCTTGAAAAATTTGGGCTTTGCTTCTGGGCGGACATATAACTTGGCCTTGTGAACACTGGCAGTTCCCAATTCATCTTGAACAATCCCTGGTATCGCTCAAGCAGGGGCTCGAGTCTTTCAGTGTCCTTCCCGACAACGTGATAAATCCGGTGCCAGTCAAGCTTGAGGAACTTGAGCCAGTCTCGCCCAAGTAACGCTGGACCACTCCCCGCAACAACTACCAAGCGCAAATGGTAGGATTGAGTGCCGTACTGGACAAGCACCTCCAGCTCTCCAAGGGTTGGCAGAGTTTCCTGGGTGTAGGTCTTCAAAACAACATTGGTTTTGTTGAGTTTAGCATTGGGAAAGTGCTGCTTCCGCATGTCATCAGAAATGAGAGACACCTCAGCCCCAGTGTCAACTTCCATTGTGATGGGCTGCTTTTCAATTAGCACCTCACATCTGATGGGAGTGGCCTTAGTGGAAGTCATGCCAATGGTGAAGAGATGCAGTTATTCAGAAGACAAGGTGTCTTCCTTGTCGATGTAGTGAGTTGTCTTGGTTTCTGCTGCTGCTTGCTTACGTGGGGGCAGGCCACGTTTCTTCGATCGACACACCGCTGCAATGTGACCCTTCTTCTGGCAATGATGGCAAGTTGCATCAATGAAGCGGCAGTTCGATGAGGTATGGTTCGTCTTACCACACCTATAGCATGATGCAGCTGCAGAGTGCTTCTGCTCTGATGAGTGCCTTTTGCCAGGGAAACTTCGTGGATGACTCTTCGTGGACTGATGCACTGAGACAGTCTCGGGGCCTTGCAGAGCCTTAGTACCCTTATCTGCAGATTCCATGGCTTGTGCAGTGTCCAGGGCGTCTTGGAATGTCAGGTCCTTCACTGACAACAGCCTCTTCTGCATGGCCTCGCTGCGCAGACCACATACCAAGCGGTCGCGGAGAGCGTCATCAAGGTGAGCTCCGAACTCGCAGTTGACGGACAACCGGCGGAGTTGGGCGAAGTGGAAGCGTTCGGCCGTGATCAGCGGCTTCGGCTCGAAGTGCTTCTTGAGTGCTTCAATGACGTCGTTCAGAGACTTGTCTTGGGGCTTCGCGGGAGCGAGGAGGTCACATAGCAGCGCGAAGTTCTCCTTCCCGATAACTGTGAGAAAGACGGACAGCTGCTTATCTTCGGCCACGTCGTTAGCAGCGAAGAAAATCTTTGCCCGCTCCACGTACGTTGAGAACGACTCTGTCTCTGGCTGGAACTCGGATAGGGTGCCCAACATAGGTCTTACCGCCATGATCCCACCTTCGTCGCCAGTGTAATAACTTGGGTTCCAGTCGAGACGTCGAAACAACTTTCCCGCACTCAAACTCTAATCAATGAAACAGCGGTACAACAGTACACAAGCACTCTAGACTCTAGACTATTGAAAGTTACGGAAACATGCCAGCTAGTACACAACTGAGCAATTACAGATTCGCACCAAAAACGTTTTACAGGCAAGCACACAGGATAAATCAATTACAAGCCAAGCATCTACAAATACAACAAGCACATGCAAATCAAGTACACCACACTAATCTGTGTATTCCTCGCAATCAGGGCTCTGAAAAGCTCCACTAAGCACCTTGGTGTATTCTACATTAGAAAAGAGACAACACACATTGCTAACTAAGGGAGTATCACACATTGATGTATCACATAGTAACTATAAGTCACTTGAAACTGATATAGAGCATTTCTGCAATATCTCAATGGTGCCATGAAGTTCATGTGCTTTGGGTGATCTGGTGGAATGGCTACATTGTTATCAAACATGATCTTCTATAACATCATTTTTATAGATCAGCTGTCCAGAGTTGGAGTCATTGCACCTATATCTAGCACAAACATACACAGTGTATAAACCAGTGAAAACTTGCACAAGTATGGAAGATATGGCTACAAAATGACCCCAATGCTTGCACAGCTCTTACACTAGATATTTACTGTTCATAGTGGGTCGTGTGCTTATCACTTCTGCAGTGAACCATGCAACACGTTGGCTTGCGCATGCTCACTGACCAGTGTGTAAGAAAGCTCTAATCTCTATAGCTGTTGCCGTTAGTTCCATCTCATCAAGAACACGCAACAAGTCCCTCCATTTAGGCCTTCTGTCAACCCAGGTCTCAAAGACCCTGGTCATCTTGCTTGCCCCATCTCCTTGCTCACCCACCAACTGCTTCACAGTGTTGACAGACAAGCTATGACCAATGCGATCCCAGCAATGTGCCAATGGTTGCACAAATTTAACTAAGTGTCTAATATCGACTGGAACCACATCATCAATGCTATCTGGTAGGGGCTCAGTCCACTTCTCTGCAATAAAGATGAATATAGGGTTATTCAGCATTCTGTGTATACTCATTACTACTATGTGTAAAGGCACAGTACATATACTCTGGGTCATACTGTATGATCCAAGTTATGGTATTCTGTAAGTGACAAGACTGTATTATGCATACATCTTTAGCATGGAGCACGTACTCTGTCCAAATGTCTTAAACTTTACTATCACTGTCTCTGTGTGAGGAGGTACAACCAATCTGTAGCTAGTCCCGGGATTCACTGGAAGTGAACGGCCATTCTTCTTTGTAAGCTCCACAGACAATGGTTCTCCAGCAGCTTGGCCCCACCCTTCATAGAGGTACACCTTTGGATTGGGTGTAGGAGGGGGTGACACTGAGGAGATAGGAGTGCTGGACTGACCACTGTCCTCAGCTGGTGCAGCATGAGGTGGAGTAGAGGTATTCTTATGTGGAGAAGGATGTCCCGAGGGGGGAGAAAAAGGGAGTTTGCGCACATGATTGGGTTTGGATGCAGAGGAGCCACCAGTCTGCACTGAAGGAAGACTTGAGTCTGGTTCTCCTAAAGGAAATTCAGCTTGGGCTGACCCCGGGCCTGTACAGCATGTGCGTGTGTATGTGTAGGTGTGTGTGTGTGTGTGTGTGTGTGTGTGTGTGTGTGTGTGTGTGTGTGTGTGTATGTAGCACACACAAAATGTCAGCATACAGTGTTACCTTATAGGAGCAGACTTTGAATGCTTCACAGTTAACAACACACCACAGCATTACAGGATGCACATCCATACAGCCATTTACTAACTTTGCTCAAGCTGTGATAGCACTGCTGGTAGGGGTTGCACCACATCTGGAGCAGAAGCAGTTACTCCTACAGGCATCCTCACTCTGTTCCCATCAGAGGAGCACATCTCCACAAAGTAGGTGGCCCCAGGCATAGGTGTAGGCAGCTCCAATACCATGTCTTGTCTTAACTTCCACTTGGAGACAATTACCTCTGCCCTTCCTCCACAGCAGGCAATGGCAGTCATTAATTGGGAGTGAGTGTCAATGGAGTCATAAGTCATCATCGGCTGGCTAGCATTAATGCTTGCTGCAAGAAGAGGCCTTCTCTCAGCTACACAAGGACAAGGACATCAGAGAGGTTGTTAATGAGTCACATTAACTCATAATATGACAGCAAATCAGAGCATTAACTGGAGCTGACTTGGCATAGGATCACTTTACTGACTAATGTTAGACATTCAGATGTTTTGACATTATCCAGGGAGGGCACATACATGAAACTACTCAGAAGTGCTGTGTTTTTACATCACCTTGCTGTACATTCTCCTCATTAATCAGTTGTACTGGCCTCCCCGCTTCCATAGCACGCCTCTTGGCTCTTCTACGGCATCCAAAGATTACAGCACAGCAAAAAGCACAGAGAACAACAACAACTATTCCTACAGCTACACCGATGAACACCGGCACAGCCCAGTACTCCCAAGGTTTGGGGGATGAAAAATGAATCACTGACGGTACAAAGGAGAAATTGCCGATAAACTGTTTAGCTGAGGCAAGGCCATTGTCAGATACGTACTTGTCTACGACACACACAAAATTGCCTTCCACACTGGAATCCACTCTGCACCCGTCAGAGGGTATACCCAGAGAGTCTTAAAATACGTCAGTGGTGACATTGATGCCAAGCTTAAGGTGACAGGAGTCATTGCGGCAACTGCAGCAATTGAGGCTGTCAAAGAGACAGGCTGACTCGTCAGCCTCCACAAGTTTTGGCACTGCACAGACGTAGTACTCCAATTGCACATACAGGTCAATCTGTGGGTAGGCCGCACAGATTGCAGTGGCACTGCCATTATTTAGATGGACTTCCCCTCGGCTCTGCGATTCATGGGGTCTCACAAACCACTCGGACATTTCTGCTGAACCTGCACACAAACAAGGTAAAAGGGAATTCCCACTTACTTATAGGAAACACTATACTTGGTTGCTTTACAAAAAGACACCAAACAGTTTCAATGTCAACAATGTTATAACCACTGACCTGGATATGTAATGTATTGTTGAGCTGTCACGGTTTGCACAATGTTGGACACCTGACAATAGTAGGTTCGCTGTTGCTCAACATTACGAACAGTGGGTGTGAAGCACAGTATCTGTGTGGGTAGAGTGGGGACAGGATACAAAAGCACTTTGGGCTCTGCTGAATACATATGTCACCTGTAGCATGTACCACACGTCAGTGCTACACATAATAGGATACAGTGTGCATGAAACAACTTGATCAAAACAACAGCTACAGTGGTTTTAAGGTCTTTAGTCCTGATTGACTTTGTTCCATGATGAGAATAAAGTACATATTGGAAGGTATATTGCAAGTGCTTCAAGCGTAGGTCAAATAATGTGCAAATCTACCTTTTCAATACATTATGTACACAATTGGCGAAAGCAAAAAAGTCAATTCGGACAAGAAACCCTAAAACTACTGTATGAGTGTCAGAATATCATGCCCAGCTGCACCCCATGATTTGCTGAGGTTGATAAACAGTCACCTAATCTGCCACTGAGGTTGATAACAACTTATCACTGTGTGTGCAAAATCTAGCAACTCGCAGTATAATCTTCAGGGGCCAAGGTACATATGTAACAGCGCCTCTTGGATTGTTGCATCTTGGGTCTGCTAATTCAGGCCATATACATCACTACCTCATCCAGTGAACCATACCACACACTGCCTACACTCCAGGCCTCCATGTAGTCTGACGTAGCCCAGACCCACTTCCAGCCATTTTATATTGTGCAAAGGGTAGGAAGTGGCTGGAAGTGGGTCTGGGCTACGTCAGACTAGGCCTCCATGAGGAAAGACTGATATAGGCCAAAATGCTACCTCACTCCAAGAACTATACATACCCAATCATTAGGGTACATATGCAAGACGTATACACACTTACAATGAAAGTACCCAGTAAAAGAAACCTGTACAGTACACACCAGTAACGTCACATTACTGATCAGCCGTTGCTGTACTGTACCCTACATACCTCAGGTTGGTCCTTATAAAACGAGAGGCAGGGGTCACTGGATGCATTATAGAAATCTCCACTACTGTCATCATAGTACCACCAGTAGTGAGGATCAGGGTATCCTATAGCAGAGCAGTTGATGCAGACCACTCCAGCACTGGTCTCCCCCAGTGGAACATTGAGTGTCAGAGGGAAGAGATCAAAATTGGTGGGACCACCATCTTCTTCTGTCCTTACCAGGAAGGTGGGAGGCACTGGGGTTGACAAAACATTGAGAGAGGGTCACAACATCAGCCAGCAGGCGATTGTCCTACATTTACCTTATCATACACACCTGTCCAAAAGAGTGTATAGCAACTAGCTTACCAACTACGTACATGGAGACCTACAGTACTTTCATTCCTATGTTTGGTTGTAATGTGAACCACTGGTACAACACATTAGTAACACCGTTGCCTAAGTGACATCATAAGTAGGTAATGGACAAACGATTCGCCTAATAGCGGGTGAACCTTGAGGTCATGAATAAGTTATAGCAAAGTGTTTACATAGCCACTTCTAAGAATTACCACAATGGGCCATTACCTGCTATTTTGGGAAGTCACCACAATATATGGGCATGTATGTTAGAACCACTGCTGCCTTCCATATAATTACAGGCTTCCATTGAATATAATGTACTACTCACCTGGGAGTTCAACTTGAACGGCGAAGTACATGCTCTTGTCTTCCCCGCCACATAGGCACATGTAGCAACCTGAGGTTTTCTTATTTGTGACATTCACAGCAGCAAGCATTAGCGTCTTTGTCTGCTGGGAAAGCACAGTGAATACCGCCTCAGCCGAGTGGCTGAAGGACCATTGCACTTTGTCCTGGTCATCACACAGAGAGCATGTCAGAGCTAAAGAATAGTTCTCCACTGCTTGACACAAGTTTGCATTAGGTCTTGGGCAATGGCCTTGGCCTATAACACAAGAAGAGGGAAGAGAGTCATTTCACAACAGATGCAAGACACTGAAGGGACTCCTTGGTCACAAAGGAAGAGGCCGTGTATAATTTTCGGACCAGAACGGACGACCGAACCGGACCAATACATTAGATAGGGACCTGTGCGGCGATCAAAAAGCTGCTACTCACACTTTTGCCCTTTGTATTGACTTGCCTTGCTTTCCATTGGTTTTCTGTGCGCTTGGTAAGACTCTCCAGTAAATTAGAGTGCTGTTCGGCTTGCGACAGGATGTTTATACATAAAATAGTAATTGTCAGTTAGCCGAATGGTGCTCTATCTGGAGAGTCGTACCAAGCACAGAGAAAGCCAACCTAGTGCAGACAAGTCAATACAAAGGACGAAAGTGTGAGTAGCAGCTTTCTGATGGACCGCAGAGGCCCCTATCTAATGTATTGGTCCGGTCCGGTCGGTCCGTTATGGTCCGAAAATTATACCCGACCAAGGAAGATACACTATATGTTTTCAACAAAGCAGTGTGACCTCTCAGTCCAGGGGATGGGGGGGGGGCAAATTCCTCAGGTAAGGAGGGAATATTAGGGTAATGCCCTTGTGGAAACAACAGTTGGTGCCTAAATTCCCCCTTCATGAATATCTACAGGTGACACATGATTGAGGGTGGAGACATGCTTTAGAGCACGTGTACGCTGTGCACCATATTCTAACACAGCACATACACCTACTGGTACATTAAAGTACAGTCGTGATCAGTTGGCACTTTAGCTGGTCGTGGGGGCAAGGATGCTTTCTGGTGAACAGTTGGTAGTCAGATAGGAAACGGCTTGGAGGCCTCTATCATCGCACTGAAACTGAATAGGCCATGAGGAGCCAACATACTGAATGGTTTAAATATGCTCCTAAACATCTAACTGTTGATAATATCCTCTATAAGGTTAAACGGGGCAACTTGGAACAAAATTTACTTTTCTGTGTCTCGTAACCAGACAAATTAAGCTGGATCGCCGAAAACGTGTTAACACACGAGGTTATCCCTCCCCAGTCACAGGACAGTAAACAGACTTGGATTTCGCTCGTTCTTCTAGGCATACAGGCAATGAAATTGCAGCCGTGTAGAGAAATGGCGGATGGGATAACTTGGAACAGTTGCGGTTAGGACAAGCTACGATGCCGCGATGTTGAATAAGGAGCGATCATCGGCCACCACGTGAAGAGGTTCACTACCAGAGTCGGAGCTTTCAGTAGCTTGGTGGCTTTGAAGAATCTGATTACGATATTATATTTCATGTTTGTCGCATTTAAAGATGAGAGTATATAGAGGACTCCGCGCTGACGCCAGACGTCCGGGCAGCACAGGTCAGGAAGGGCACCAGGTTGCCTTCAGAAACGACCAAACTAAGTGTTTCTAGAAGTGCCCGTTCCGCTGTTACAAGGTTCGTTCCAAGTTACCCTGCGTTCCAAGTTACCCCGCCTTACCTTACATGTAAAGTGTAGACGTTAACAACTACCAGGAGTTATCAGAAGCGGCTACTTATTACAGACGGTCCTTATTACATAGACACGCGAACAGACATATGTAAGTAGTACCAATCTCTCGGCGAAACCACTACTGTCTTACCTTTTACTTCCGTCTCCGCGCACTGAACGATCGGATCTCCACTTTCTAAGCCTGACCCCTCAGCAAGTAGTACAGCTGCGACACCACAGAGAAAGATACGAAATAGGTGGCTCATCCTCCGCCTCTGACATGCATATGCCATCTTTGGCGCCAATTCTGGTTGGGACCCAATTTGCCTATTCTCGCAGCCGATGGCTACCTCCCCTCCAATTTATAGGTCGGGTATAAGTTACGGACCGTGACGGACCGGACCGTGACGGACCGGACCGGACCGTCCGGTCCGATAGTTCAGCGGTATAATTTACGGACCACACGCGAATGGGTGTCTGCAGCTGGTGATGGCGGGAGGCAGGAGAAGCAATCCCCATTCCCTTTCAAGTACAAGCGAGCATGCGCAAGTTTCAGCTTTCCCTGGACAAAATCAAGATAAGTGCTGTGCATGTAGCTACTTCGCGTGCACTATTAGTCACTATTTCTTCAATAGCTATTGGTATATCGGGTACGAACGAAATGACTAGGTTACTCAACTGGAGGAATCTGGAGCTCAGAGTTGAAGGCCAACCTTTGAGCAATTAATCTATAATACTATGTATACTTCTTTTATTGATACTATCTGTCACCAGACACGACGTCAATATGGTGTCGACCTAGGTGTAATGCTAAATTGTGCAGGAAAGTGTATCCTGTGATTCGCATGAACAGAGTATCCTATAACTATAAGGTATTCACTCGAACACTACTACCACATGCAATGTACATCACCTAGGCTGTGCCGAAGTAAATGGAAATAAAGTTGCAGCAGGTTTAAATTGTTAAGAATAAAAGTATGTAATAGTATAATAAAGAATGTTTAATAACAGCACAATAAAAGAAATTAAGCATGTTTACATAGGCCACAGTACCATGTATAGTCACGGTCACTCCATGCAGTTGAGGGGATGACTTCGCAATCATTATGAAACCATCCGTTGCAGCCATCACACATCTCCATGTTCTCCGACTTTTTTTCTGCTAGTCTGCAGTGGCAGTATACTTCAACTGTTTGAACTTTCTTCGTCTTGTTCTGGCACCTTCTTCTTTTACTAGGAAATGGTTGGAGTTTTTCTTTCTCAATACAGGCATGTAGATGTTGCCTCATTTGCGTAACATCAAATAACTGGTCTTCAGGATTTTGCCCTTTGCAAAGCGCTGTAGCAAAAGCTATGGCAAAAATACCACAGTCGTTACCGTTTGGCTGCCTTTGAACATTGGCCCACTCGAGTGTGTGGTACTGGTTGGCTGTCATCTTCCGTTGGTTGGCTGCTGTGCACTTTGGCATCAGGTGCGGGTTCTATTTCATCCTCTTCTAGAGGGCCTTTTCGCCCCTTTCATTTGCTCGATTTTGGCCTAACGTTTCTTCTCAGCTGCGTCATTGTGATTCTTTTTGTTTTGTTTCTCACATCCATGCCCATATACAGCTTTGCTGCTAAGATGTGATAGCATTCTGTGTTCGCAGGACAAGTGCAAGATGCCTCAGGAAATAGCTTGACTGCATGTGGACCAGATGTGCCTTGCACCACAAATGTCTTCTGGTCAGCCTGGTATGAGCAGTTCTTGTTCCGCAAAACTAATTGAGCTCTACCCATCTGACTTGGTACTGGTTTATTTGCTTCGGCTGTAGCTGGTGAAACCTTTTCAGGCTAAGTCCCTTTGTCATCGCCAGTTTCATCTTCTCCACCAGTGGTGTTTAATTCATTGGTGTCTTCATCATTCGTTTCACATTTGAGAGCAGTCTCGTTTAGGCCTCCATGATTCCTCTGCTCCATCATTTTTGCTGCAATTTCTTCAGGTGCATAGCAGTGCTGTAGATCCATCTCATGTACTGGTGTTCTCATTGATTTGAATGTGTCATGTAGACTGTACTGCCCTAGTCCAGCTAGACCTCGCTGTATTTCATTACTGAAATAGCACTGTACAAAGTACAGTGCAAGCATCAGTGAGTCAATGGTACTTTCTTTTCTCTGAGTGAGGCTTTTCAGCAGTGTGTTGAAGCCTTCACTCTGATTTGTGGTTACACCACTGTAGCGATTGTAGACTCCCAGTGGCTCAAGAATCCAACGGCCGGCAGCATCTGTCACCTCAGGGCCAATGTGGTGGTTGTAGTATTCTACAAATGCTTGGCTCCATTTCTGACTGAGCACACCATACAATTGTCTGTAGTCCTTTTTGTTGATCTTGCACGTAAACACTACACTCGCTGGCAGATGCATCATGCTTTCTCAACCAGAACCTGACCCCAGGCTGCAGGTGATTCCAGCAACAAAGATGCCTTACTTGAGGCAGTCGTTTTGCTATTGCTGTGATGATGTTTTCCTCACCATCTGTTACTAAGGGTGCTTCAGCGATTTCTGGAACTTCTTTGGCAATGAAGTCCATGAAAATCTCATGAGCGAATAGAGTCCTCTTCTCGTGAATGAGGAAAGCTGCAGGCATGACTGGTGCACCCTTGAACAAAGTGTGCCTAAATAGAAGTGGTGACACAAAAAAATCGCCCAGATTGTATGTTGTATCATATGACACTAGCTGTGGCTGCTCTCCTTTTGTGCTCAGTACTGCCCGAAATTCTTGAAGCATTGCCCTGTGGGCTAATACAACACCTAGCTCTGGAATTAAAAACATCCTGTGGGTGAAGTCTTGAATGTCGAGTGTTAGCTCCACCATGTTGAACAGATCATCCTGTGTGTACCTTCTCTCCTTTCGTACCTGCACCTGTGCATTTTTGACCTGCCGGGGATTCCTAGGTTTCAGTGTTGCCTCATGTGTAGAAGGTACGCTAGAGCCTGCAACCGTCTCCTTATAGTGGGCAGAAGGATCTTTGTATGTCTCTCCTGCCTCTTTTAGCACACTTGGTGCTGTTCTGATATATGGATTGCTCTTTGCATTTCCATGTGGATAGAGAATACCCTTCTCTGGTACAGTGCCTGCATGTGAATACAGTAGTAAGAGAGTGTACACTCCATACACACTCCCACTACACAGGACACTCCATACACACTCCCACTACACTGGACACTCCATACACACTCCCACTACACAGGACACTCCATACACACTCCCACTACACAGGACACTCCATACACACTCCCACTACACAGGACATTCCATACACACTCCCACTACACAGGACATTCCATACACACTCCCACTACACAGGACACTCCATACACACTCCCACTACACAGGACACTCCATACACACTCCCACTACACAGGACATTCCATACACACTCCCACTACACTGGACATTCCATACACACTCCCACTACACAGGACACTCCATACACACTCCCACTACACAGGACATTCCATACACACTCCCACTACACAGCACATTCCATACACACTCCCACTACACTGGACACTGTATACACACTCCCACTACACTGGACACTTCGTAACACACTCCCACTACACAGGACACTGTATACACACTCTCACCGCACAGGATACTCCATACACACTCCCACTACACTGGACACTATATACACACTCCCACTACACTGGACACTTCGTAACACACTCCCACTACACAGAACACTGTATACACACTCTCACTGCACAGGATACTCCATACACACTCCCACTACACTGGACACTGTATACACACTCCCACTACACAGGACACTCCATACACACTCCCACTACACAGGACACTCCATACACACTCTCACTGCACAGGATACTCCATACACACTCCCACTACACAGGACACTCCATACACACTCCCACTACACAGGACACTGTATGCACACTCCCACTGCACAGGATACTCCAAACACACTCCCACTACACAGGACATTCCATACACACTCCCACTACACAGGACACTCCCACTACACAGGACACTCCATACACACTCTCACTGCACAGGACACTCCATACACACTCCCACTACACAGGACACTTCATACACACTCCCACTACACATGACACTCCCTACACACTTCCACTACACACACTATGCAGGGCAGTCCTCACTTATGACTACGTTATTGTACATTAGAATTATGTCTTATCTTTTCTTTTCCCCAGGTACATATTTCACTAGAACTCACCCAAGTACTGAATGAGGGTCCCTTGTTTCCCTTTTGGGTCATCAGCCAGGTGGTATACGACCTTCTTGAACTCCTTATTCTTGGCTGGACCCGCATCTCCATCAACAAGCAGTACGTAATAAGTCTTCTCCACCACTGGATTAGAAGTTGGTAGACATTTGCGCCCGTTTTGGAACCAACGGTAACCATCAGCTTTCCAGTCACCTGTAAAGTCCACATGACATTGTTATTTAGCTAATTCATGCTATTAGTACTTGATGTAATTTGATTATTTGTATTTATGTTTTATTACAACTTTTGTGTCTGTAGCTATCCTATTGGCTTGTTGTATCATGCATATCATTTCTTAGTGATGAAAACTGTATTATATTCCATACAGGAGATTGCTTAATCACATGCGTGCGCGATATTCTTGCACTACGACCGCAGCTCTGGATGCTCACCTTCTTTCCCTGGATTGTAGTACAGGAAGACAGTTCCTCCTAGGGGGCTGATGGGCGGTAAGGCTGCTGCGTTCTCTGTATCTTGCAGAAGATCATGCGCTCTTGATGCAGAAAGTTCTTGATTCGTTCTTTCTAACACGGGTATCTCCTCACTTTCAGGTTCCATATCACTCAGGGTTATCACCTAGATCGCACCTTCTTGCTTTATATATACCGTCGTCTATCGCCTTACAGTTTAACACCAGTCACTAGCACTATGCAAAATCTTGTTCGCACTTAGCTAGCTGTTTACAAGAAAGACGGCGAAGTGCGGCTCTAGCTATTCTTCGCGGAAGCGCTGCACCGGCGGTAACACATCAGACTTCCAGCAGCCTTTTTGTTCAAATGGTCAAATGTATGTTCAGGATCGACTGAACTTGGTCCGAATTTTATACCGGCGGTCCGACATTTATACCGATTCAGCCATTTTTCGGACCGTCCTATTTAATGTATGGTCCGGTCCGGTCCGTTACGGTCCGTAAATTATACCGAACCCATTTTATATGCTGACGTCATCGAAGTGGCCTAACAAGGTTAGGTACGCGGCGCGCGTCGAGTGCGGTCGAGCCACGCATACGGTAGGTAACAATTGCAAACCTCCAGTATGCAATGGCTAGATAGCTATCCGTTCCTAGCCAATGGACAGTTATATACCTAGCTAGTTGTCCTCATCTGATAGCTATATAAGCTAGCTAGCTAATCCCGACAGCCTCTTCTCAACCAATAGATACCAATAATATCTATACATAGTTACGTACGCCATGTAATTTGAATAGCATGTAACTTGACTCATAAAATCAACATGCTGCAATGCACCATGTATGTTCACTGGTAGTCCTATGTGGTTAGCGGTCAAAGATCTCAAAACTGTTTCATGACCGAATGCTGGTTAGCTAGTATGTAGATTAACTATAAAGTCCTGCAATCAGTTCGTGATCATGATCAGTGAATCATTAGCTTAGTATTCAGAAACACATTCATCACAAGCTGTCTACCAATGCCACGATAGCAACCTTATTGGTCAAATGCCTAGGGGTTCTTTAATTGGTTTTGCAGGCATTTGCAACCATGTCTCTAATTGTGGGTAATCCCAAACAAACAAACCCATATAAAGTTCATTATGGTCAGTTGGGATTCTCACTAGTAGCTACTCCCACCATGCAATTATGACAAAGAGGTGAAATTTGTGAATCTGCATGGATGTTAGCCACACTAGGCAAATTCCCAACATCTCATCCCTGCATGTACCGAAGGGCAACTCAAAGTGCATGCCAAAAGGTGTATGTGAAATACGAATAGCTGTTAGATTCCCCTAACGATGCCACTGCTAGTTACAAGTGAATCATCTTTGAATTACACATGCACACAACCTAATCTATCAAACTACAATTGAAGACTAACTGAGTGGCTATAGGCATCTCATATGTCAGTGATTTCAGGTAACCACTCTAGGAAGGGGCTGGTGTCAAACTACAATTACCTTGATGAATTATTGGAAGATACTGTTACAGACTACTTTCAGCCTATAATGTAGCTGATGATCATGAACCACTTGGCCAAGCTGTTCAATGGCATTTTGTTGAGTGCAGGTGAATTGGCTCGGGAACATGAAACAGCGGCAGTCCCCTCCCCCTACTCCAGTGTTACATTATACTAATTTTTGTCAGATATAAAACAAAGGTGTGCATATATTACTACACATGTTCATGGTAAAAATAAATTGCACACAACATTAAATAACAAACTTGTTACATCTTTATAATTATAGTCAGCATAATTATGTAATGTGCATATAGATAGTCAAAGGTCAAGAATTGATTGCATGTTCCGAACGTTATGTTTCAATTAATAGCTAGCTATGTACACCATGGACTAAGGTATATTTTCAGAGCTATAGCTACATAACATTATGTAGATAAGGGTCCAAGAGAGCTTACAATGTTATGTAAATGTACATTACTTCCTTAATTCCTGCGGCACATGCAAAATGCACAAAAAACATGCAGTGAACATCGCCTTGCTGCAAATGGAGTGAAGTTGCAGTAAGCGGGTAATCATGGCTTCCTTTGTGTACCTGTCCTCACAAGACAGACCATGCACACACCAAGAGGCTGGTGAAGTCCCAATCAACCCCAACTGCAAGACTGCAGATTATTATGCATAGTGAAACCACACAAGGAATGTACAACAACAGACTTTAGTCTACCTGAATAATTATACACACACACACGCACACACACACGCACACACTCACACGCACACACATGCACACGCACTCGCACACACACACACACACACACATGCACACACACTTGCACACACATGCACGCACACACACATGCACGCACACGCACACACTCACACGCACACACATGCACACGCACTCGCACGCACACACACATGCACACACATGCACGCACACACACATGCGTGCACACGCACACACTCACACGCACACACACACACATATGCACACACACACACACATGCACACACGCGCGCACACTCACAT
Organism: Ianthella basta; assembly: GCA_964019415.1. NCBI lineage: Eukaryota > Metazoa > Porifera > Demospongiae > Verongiida > Ianthellidae > Ianthella > Ianthella basta. The sequence goes on from OZ025879.1 coordinate 6,283,911, forward strand.
GCACACACATGCACATGCACACTCATGCGCACACACATGCACGCACACACACATGCACACAAATGCACGCACGCACATACATGCATACACACACGCGCACACACACACACACACACACACACACACACACGCACATACACACACACACACACACACACACACACACACACACACACACACACACACACACACACACATGCACACACACTCGCAAGCGCACATGCACACACATGCACACACACTCGCACATACACACAAACACACGCACACATGCACACACACTCGCACGCACACACATACATGCACACGCACATGCACACACACATGCACACACACTCACACACACACGCACACACATGCACACACATGCGCGCACACACAAGCACACTCACACATGCACACACATGCACACACACACGCACACACATGCACACACACTCGCACACAACACACACATGCACACACACACACACACACACGCACGCACACATGCGCGCACACACATGCACACACACACACTATTTGGCCATTTTTAACCTTGCAACCAACCTGATATATGGTATTAGTCCCACACAAAATAGTGTGTAAGATGGTAGATGCACTGACAATTGCAGTCGCAATGCAGCGAATTGCCTTATTGCAGTCCAGTAACGTTATAACAATACTATTAACTGTATGAAAGCATCAAATCAATGCAATATCAGGAAATACACTTGCAATCTGCTTACAAAGAGCATACAGTTCAAGAGCAATGGTTACATAACTGAACACTATAAGGAGTTAATTGGAGTTGCATCCTATAGTAATGCTATTAAAGCAACTCACACAAAAGTAACAGATACATACGGTCTTGTGACATATGGGGGGCATGTATAACTACTTTACATTCTGAACGGCCGAACAAAGTTTTCTTGCAGCATTTTGGTTTCCATTATCATCATGACTCTCAAGAGCATCAATGAGTCGGTGCACATTACCCTCAAATACATGAATAGACCATCTATTCAGAACTGAAAGGACAAAATACCTTCCTGCGGCTGGTTGGTTGTGCCCCAGAATGTGTGAGTTAATGTCACCCATTTCCTGTTCTGTCAGCAATTGGCGCTGATGTAATTGAGCTAACAATGTGCTATCAAGATTCAATTCCGTTGCCAACTCACACTGAATCTTCTGCACTTGCTCAAACAAAGCTATATACAGAGGAAGGGCAGAAATCACATTAACTTTGAATAGGCCTGAACGGCTAGGGAGCTCACACATGCTTGGATGGATTTGCACTGGCCAGGGTTCTCAGCAATATTTAGACATTCTGGCAGCTGAGGCTAGCTGAAAACTGCTAAAATATCTAAACTTTGTAGAGAACCCTGGCCAGTAGAAATCACATTATGTTTATGTGCAGGAAGGCTGAAAGCTAATCAAAGCTATGCACTATACTGTGTATGCATGCACACATGCACATATATCTGTGCACACACATAATTATGTTCAACACACATTGGTACAGAATCACAATACATACACTTATGTGTATGCACATACGTACACACAAATGTACACACATCCTTATAGATATACACCTTTTCCTTGCATTCCACTGATTGTCAAACAACTACCACTTGTACTACTTTCCACACCTATGGGCAAAAGGAGATTATACTATGTCATGTGATCATTTACCAATAATGCGCATTGTGCACATGATGCATGCTTGTGCACAAATACAATTAAATTTATGAGAGATGCGCATATTCTTGTGTGCACTTACTTGAGCATCTAGCAACTGAAAACATGATGATAACGGACTTATTCCCATAGTACACCACAAAGCGGTACTGATTCCCGGCCTCCAACCCAATCTTATCCGGAATGACACACTCAAAGGTATCAGACACAGTGGAATGAGGAGTAAGTTGTAAGTGATACTTGTCAGGCCCAGCATGGACTGTGAGTGATGGCATGTCTGCAGTGATGCCAGGGTTGGGGTGATAGGGCTCTAACTCCAGTGGCTGTTCATTTTTTGAAAAGGCATTGCGCAGTTTTCTTGCAATATTCTGATTTCCACCGTCTTCATGGCTCTCAAGAGCTACAGTCAGTTGGCTCACATTTCTCTCAAACTTTTCTGGTGGCCACTGAAACAAAACAGAATTGACAAAATGTGTTCCTGCAGCTGAGCTGTTATGTGCCTGAAGGAATGCATTAATGGCATTGAATTCTTTTTTTGTCACCAGTTTACGTTGATTCAACTGTGCCAACAATTTCCCATCAAGATGCAATCCTTGCTTCAATGTACCATGCATCTTTTGTACACGGTTGTACAAAGCTGTATAAAGCAAGTGGTGACCATAATTGATATTCCGAGGCAATCCATGTGCGTGCACATGGCAAATGTACACACATACGCACACAGGATTCAGCAGATTAAACCTTGCCCATGTACATGACTGTTCAACATATGATTAGTGCTTGTCACAGCTAGCTTTGTGCATGCATGTGTGCTCACTTACATGAACACTTGGCAGCTGTAAAGGAGACATTTACAGATTCATTGTCACAGTTAACTACAACTGTATAATCTTTCTTTGCCCGAATGATCTCATCTGGAATAGTGTACTCAAAGGTATCAGGAGTAGTACATGAATGGACAGTGGGCTGAGAATGAACTTCATGCTGTCCAGCATAGACTGTGATTGATGGCATATCTGCAGTCAATAGATAGAAGGGTGTGCACATTTGCAGTAGGCAATTGGCACTACAGACAAACTACATACCATTCTGTCTAACTGCAAATTATGAGCATTGCAGTCAAAGCAAAGTAGAGCATGTATGCAGGTACACCATATATAACCATGCAAGTATAACACGTAACTGCTTGACATGCATGTACAGTGATGTATTTTAAACAATCATACTTTCAAGAGATTCAGATACTCCTTTGATTGAAATAGTCTGGCCTGTTACATCTGCATTTGAAGCAGATGAATGTGCTAGTGTTGCATTCACTGTAAAGATGAAAATAAGTACAGTGAATGTGTGCTCAAATTCATCACAGATAAGACAAAACTACTGACATGGGACAAATTATAACAGTAATGCTATTTTACTTCCATAAGCTCCATCTATATTCCACATTCTAAGAATTGGACCATCCCTGATACCACCTGTACAGATGCAGACCTATACTCAATGGTGTACATTGTCTATTCATGATTTATACTATATGTATAGTAATCCCAAAAGGTGAGTACCTGTGAATATGTCTTGTTTGTCCTTTCTCCTCTTGCAATATTTACAGCCAACCCCAGTTGCAGTACTAAGCAGAATGGCCAATGCCAACACAATTACAACACCCGCAGCTGCAGTCTCGGGTCTAGCAATACTGCCATTCACTGTTACTTCTGTATCAGAGCCAGCTGATGGTGATGGCTTCACGTCAGTTAACCCAATCAGCTGGTAGACAGGTAGTGAATTGTCATTCTGCTGACGCCTCGCGAAGAACAGTAAACGCTGCTCCTTGGAAGTTGTAAAATTACATCCATCTGTGCTCAGTCCAAGCCCATGATTGCTTGCGATTGTAGCTTCACTCATTCTTAGATCCAAGCCCGGGTGACAAGGTGCTGCAGTACAGGGGCAGCATTTACCTTCATTGTAGAACAAGTCAAAACTGCAGGCCGGGTTGTCTGTAGGAGAAACTTTAGCTGTCATGTTTGCACAGATATAGTACTTAATGCCAAAGTCAGATGCAGCAACCACACCAGTTGCTTGTCCTTTAGTAAGATGTATTGTTGTGCCACTTTGAGCAGAATGGGGATGGAGTAGCCATTGTCCTGTGAAATTAATGGAGTCACATTATTACTAAGTGAAATGTAAATGTGGACATTCATGATCACACATATAACTTACTAGTGTCAATATTAACATGTTGCACTCCGGTGATGGTACCATTGTGAAGTCCATTCTGTACTGTACATGAGAATACCAGATTTTTCTTTGTATTCCATGGGGTGGGAATGAAGTTCAATTTCTGCAAGTGTGAAGGCTACCCACAATGAACATAGTAAGATACACAATACAATTATAACACTATACACATGTCTGGTGGACCCATGATAATACACATGATATCTATATTTTCATACAATAAAGCATGTAAATGTTTTTTCTTATATACAAGGCCACACTTCGCCACTTCTGTCAGATTACTATGAAACATAAAATAACAATATTACAGGACTTCTATACCTTGCCACCATCTTTGACTCTGTTACAAGAATCACCAATGTCTGTGCCATTGACTATGACTTGCCAGGTGTAGGTGGGGTCTGGGTAGCCAGTAGCACTGCAATCAACAACTACTATCCCACTGACTGAGGCATTCAATATCACAGAACGATTATAAGGTTGGAGCTGGTACACATCTTTATGTCCACCATCAGTTTGCACAGTGAAGCTTGGCTTAGCTGTAAGAGAAAGATTGGAGTGATTCTGACACATTGCTACATGACATACTGAAGGTGCAAATATAATACTATGCATTGAGAATTTGGCTTGGAATGTGAAGTACAAAGGCAATGGCCAGTAATATGCAACAGTTTACATACGTGCATATGTACTACTGATAATATTCTTTAAAGATTAGCCACACTTAAGACACAGGCCCCACATAGAGGGTGAAGTCCCACTCAACCACAGGGTGTTTTACCTATTCTGTATAGATAGGGAACAAACCCATCACCCCCCCCCCCACACACACACACAGACCTAAGTACATACACAAGTATGGGATGCGGAACTATGAGTGCAGCAGGGTGTTTATAGCAAGTGTCACAAACACCTGCCCAGACGATTATATCATGCAGTAATGCAATAGATGTACACAGCATATATACTCAGTGGAATCTGTCTATCAAGACGGTCACTATGTTAGGCAGCGAACTCTCTGAAACATGCAGCCAGCCTCCCTGGCCACAAATAACACTAAAGAATTGTAATCTAGCTCTGTAGAGCAGCCATCTCTCTATAATGGTCATGCAGTTAGAACTGGCCCTCAGGTGGTTGTCTTCGACGGGTTTCCTCTGCTGTTATGCAAGCACCATGCAATCAGGTGTAATTTTACTGCCAGCATACACACCTCCTGCAGCCACTGTGACTGAAAATTTCACTCCGAATACCAATCCAGCTACTTCACACTGGCATTGGTAACAGCCTGCAGCTTCTGTGGTAACATTCCTTGCAGAAACATGGAGGGTTTGACTAGTTGTCTTCAAATCCACCTCCTGACCTGAGGTGTATGTCACAGTCCAGCTAACATCTATCCCATTTGGACAAGCCCAGCACTCCACATCAAGGGAGGCATCCAATACAGCTTGGCAGAGGTAAGCATCCTCACTGCCACAATGAGTAGAGCCTGGTGAGTAAAACAATTAAATTTAATGGAAATACGTACAACAGACCTACCATATACTCGGACAGCCTTTCCTACCATGCAGCCATATAGCTAGCAGTGTGCACGTTGAAGCAGCTAGCATATATTTATAGTCCCCGGAATTTCAAAGAATAGCTTATAATAATTCTTTCACTGCTTCAGTTGAGGGAAACTGATAACCTTTCAGTTGTGCGGTCAGCCGAGGAAGTTGGTCCCCAACGACCGAGCCAAAACGGCTACTTGACCACGGACTATGTAAGTGAGCATCTTCTAGTTGATTCCATGGAGTTAGCTAGGGAATGTATCGCCCTTTCATCGCTGCACGGGCCTTGCTTACAGCTCACTTTACCTAGATCTGTCATGGCCCGCTACATGGTATATATATTCCGTGCGCCACACGTACACACGCACACTCTAGCGTGCGAGAGTTCATATAGAGATCAATGCTCCCCAACGGACATAGAACCCAGTTAGCTAGCCATGGCCATAATACTTATACTTCCACTCTTACCTGTTGGCCTGGTATGATTCTGGTCGCACAAGAAGTGTATACCTCTCACCACTGTCGCTAGGAAGCCCAATACTACCAGTTCTGTCAGCGCTATGGAGCAGTTTCTCCACATCTTGTACCGTCTTAACTTTAGTCACTACAGATTAGAACTAGATCCCTGACTGAGCGGGCCTTGGTTATATGGACTTGGTACTACAGTACTGATGTCCACCACGTACGTACTATATGTTCCCAAGTAGCAGTATATAAATTATATAACAAACGAGGTTTGAGCAGAAGTCGGTTTCTCGAGACTAGACAGTTGCGAAGCGCGACTAAATACAATTTTAACTGCAGATTGACGAGGGTATTCCCCTTCAACATTTACTAGACTACTAAAAATAGCATCACTTCAGTCCTGTACAGGCTGCAAACAAGGCAAAAATCGATCAAAAACTTATATATTGTGTGCCCATGCACACAGTGTGGGTCTATGTACATTTTATATAGCACTTATATACCTTTCCACAGCTGCTGCCCTGCACAGTTGCATTATTTCCGATCCCATGCACTTGAGAGCCATGAAGATGGTGGAAATCAAAAGATTGTAGGAAAGCTATGCAATGCCTATTCAGAAAGTTAATAGCTACAACTTGTGCGCACACAACACGCGTACACACCCACACACACATACACACATGCACAACCACACACACACACACCCACACACACACACACACACACACACACACACACAAACACACACATGTGCATACATGTGCTCACCCACACACCCACACACGCATGAACATGTGCACAGCGTAGCATTAACGTTCTTCAGTTGTTAAATTCACACCAAAATGCAACCCCTACATGGATGCACAGTCCATGCATGCATAATATAAATCATATGGCAAGCTGCAAATGGGTCCAAAGGCATTGTACATACAACTGTACACTATTAGGAGTTGGAGCTGCATTACAAACCACACTATAATATTATAACTACACAAATGAAAGTGACACAGTTAACTGTTGACAGTGGTGGATGCAGCTTCAAGACTTTGATCATGTACCCAGTCTACCTTCTAAAATGGCCCTATTAATTTTAGTTTTCTTGCAGCACTTTGGTTTCCATTGTCATCATGACTCGGAAGTTCTTCAGTTGTTAAATTCAAATACATAACACACCAAAAGTCATGCATGCATAATATGTAATTATATGGCCAGCTGCAGCTGCTAGTAAAGCATGTGTATAATGCCAGTGTATGTCACACAGCTTGGCTGCATGTGGCAGGTAGCTGGGGATTGAGCTGACTCCTCAAATCTAATCTGGTAGGTCCATTGAATGAATCTCATGCATTCCACGTAGGCTATATCTATTGCTACAGATATATGCACTCACTAGATTAAATCGCATGCAGTCATGATCACGTGTACAATGCAATGCAACATTTTGCATTTGGATAAGAATATAATGCATAGCACCTTCTGCTTTGTTCAATGACCTTGTGAAAGCAACAAAATCAATGCAGTATCAGATATCTATTAATTATAGCATAATAATAATATTAATCTGTAATGGAGGTACACACAATGGATCACAGTAGAATGTATAACTCTATACTATACGGAGGCAGATCGAGTTGTATAGACAACAATGTTCAACTACGTACAGTACATACATGAATGTGACACACTTAACTGTTTCCATTGGTGAATGCAGCTGCAGGACAGGGGTCATGCATTTCCAGTCCACATTCTACCAAGGCCCTCTGCAGTTTTCCAGCGACAGCTTGGTTTCCACTGTCATCGTGACTCTGAAGAGCTTCAATGAGTTGGCGTACATTGCTCTCAAACACTTCAAAGGACCATCCAAACAGAACTAAATTGACAAAATGCCTTCCTGCTGCTGATTGGTTGTGCCCCAGAATGTGTGCGTTAATTGCATCGACTTCCTCTCGTGTCAGCAATCGGTGCTCACGTAGTTGCGCTAACAAGGTCTCATCAAGACTCAATCCAATTGCCAGCTTACTCTGAATCTTCTGCACTTGCTCAAACATGGCTAAATGCGAAGATAGGGCATATAAATTGTATTAAGTGTGCTTGCAAGAATAAGTAAATGGCTGAAAGCTACACAAGGCTATGCACTCCTGCGTACATGTATATGCACACATTAAATGCACACACATTCATACAACCCACTCATATACAGCTATATACACAGAGTGACACAGATGAATGCATGCACGTGTACACATAAATACTAATGTACAGATCCCTATGTGCACCTTTTCCACGCTTTCCACTGTTTGTCAGACTATTAACACTAGTACTACTATCCATTCCTATGAGCAGAAAAGAGATAATATACAATGTCATGTGGTCGTGTACTCATTTATACGCTTCATGCATGCGTACATGCTTGCATTGAATATATGAAAAATATTTGTGGACACTTACTTGAATACCTAGCAACTGAAAAAGAGACAATAACAGACTTATTGCCATAGTTCACCACAAAGCGGTACTCTTTCCCTGCCTCCAACCTAATTTGTTCTGGAATGACACACCCAAAAGTATTGGGAGCAGTGGAATGAGGAGTAAGTTGTAAAGGATATTCATCAGGCCCAGCACGGACTGTGAGTGATGGCATGTCTGCAGTGTTATCAGGATTGGGGTGATCAGATGGCAGCGGCTGTTCACTTTCAGAATATGCATTACGCAGCCTTCCTGCAATCTTTTGGTTTCCACCGTCTTCATGGCTCTCAAGAGCTTCAGTCAGTCGGCTCACATTGCTCTCAAACACTTCTGGTGGCCATTGAAACAATACAGAATTGACAAAATGTCTTCCTGCAGAAGGGCTGTTGTGTGCCTGAAGGATTGCATTAATGTCACTGAATTCCTCCGTTGTCAACAGATTGCGCTGATTCAACTGTGCCAACAAATCCCAATCAAGATGCAATCCTCGCTCCAATACATCATGTATCTTTCGTACCTGATTGCACAGAGCTGTATAGGACAAGTGCATGGTGACCATATTTGAAATCACAGAAGTAGCCCATGTACTTGCCCCAAAAAATAGTACGAGTGTACACATATACACACACACATGATACACACTAAATACAATTCACGAACAGCATATTGAACTCTGGCTGTATGATACATTATATGTGTGATTCGTACATGTCACATGTAGCTCTGTGTGCACAGACACTTACACGAACACTTAACAGCTGTAAAGGAGACATCTACAGACTGATTATTACAGTTGACCACAACTCTGCAATCTTTCTTTGCCTGAATAATCCCGTCTGGAATGGTGTACTCAAAGGTATTGGGAGAAGTACAATGGGCAGTTGGATGCAAATGATGTTCATCCTGACCAGCGTGGACTATGACTGATGGCACATCTGCAGCTGTTATATAGAAGAATGCACATGCCTAGAGTTGGCACTGTATGAAAACTGCATGTATATATCACACTATTGCTTATACCATTGTCTGCAAGGTCCAAGACTGGAGTCATTGCAATGCAGAAAGGTATACAATAGCACTATATTCATATAAACAATAAGTAACTGCATGCTTGCATTATGCATATAGTGGATGTACCTGAGTATGCAGCTATCATACTTTCATGATACTCAGACACTCCATCATCAGGAATAAGTATTGGCTGTTCTGTTGCATCAGTATCTTCGCCAGGTTCAGCTAAAAGCGATTCATGCAAGCTTGGATTCCCGTGCACTATTAAGATGGAATTGAGAACAGTGCATGTGCTCATCACAGATAGATGACAAAACTGTTACTATTATAACTAAGCTATCTTAATGAAAGACAACGTTCGGAACTACACATGGTAAGGAAAGAGGGGGGAAGGGGAAAATGGCAGTGAACTGGACCAGCACCGGCAACCTCCAGATCTTTAGCCGACCCTTTAGCAGCCGGGTCACTGGTCACCGCCAACAGCCATTGATCCATTCCCTCCATATATACCAATGTGGGCGGGCTCTATCCAGAGCCTCCTTTGAAACTCCCACACTGGGCACTGACTAATCAGTGACTTATCGGAAATGTTGATTAAGATGGTCTATGTACCATGGTGACGCTAATGAAAGACAACGTTCAGAACTATACATGGTAAGGAAAGAGGGGGGAAGGGGAAAATGGCAGTGAACCGGACCAGCACCAGCAACCTCCAGATCTTTAGCCGACCCTTTAGCAGCCGGGTCACTGGTCACCGCCAACAGCCATTGATCCATTCCCTCCTTATATACCAATGTGGGCGGGCTCTATCCAGAGCCTCCTTTGAAACTCCCACACCGGGCACTGACAGTGGATCAATGGCTGTTGGCGGTGACCAGTGACCCGGCTGCTAAAGGGTCGGCTAAAGATCTGGAGGTTGCTGGTGCTGGTCCGGTTCACTGCCATTTTTACCTTCCCCCCTCTTTCCTTACCGTGTGTAGTTCCGAACGTTGTCTTTCATTAGCGTCACCATGGTACATAGACCATCTTAAGTTATCTTACCTTCCCCAAGATCTCCCTCTATAAACAGATGCAGAAATAGGTAACAGGTAGAGAAGAAAACAGAAAGTGTAAAGCGTCCATGCATGGTGTTATGATAACTATATCAATCCAAAAATACTAACCTGCAATTTGCTTGTTTTGTCTTCTCTTGACATATGTTATACAGCCAATTACTACAGCTGCTATAATACAGATTGCCAAAGCAATCACGACACCCAGTGTGAAACCTACAATTTCTCCTGCTCCTAAGCTGGGACTAGCTATAACAGTTGGTGATGACTTCACTTCAGTAAACCCAATCAGCTGGTAGACCTTTGAAAAACTGTTATCCTGAAACTTCCTTGCAAAGAACAGTAAATGCTGCTCCGTGGAAGTTGTAAAATTACATCCATCAGTACTCACTCCAAGCTCTTCACTGACTGTGACTCTAGTTTCACTCATTCTTAGATCCAAGCCCGGGTGACAAGGTGATGCAGTACAGGGGCAGCATTTGCCTTCATTCATGTACGAATCAAAACTGCAGGCCGGGTTGTCTGTAGGAGTAACTGCTGTCATGTTTGCGCAGATATAGTACTCAACGCCATACCTTGATACGGCAACCACACCAGTAGCAATCCCGTTAATAAGATGCATCACACTGCCACTCTGAGTATGAACTGGATGCAGCTGCCATTCTTCTGTAAATTAATGGATGCATATTAAAATGTATTGACGTTAGCGTTCATGTATCACAGAACTCACCAGCGTCAATATCAATTTGTTGCACTCCAGTGATGGTACCATCTTGAAGGTCATTCTGTACTGTACATGTGAATAACATCTGTTCTTTTGTATTCCATGGTGTGGGGATGAAATTCAATTTCTGCAAGTGTGAAGGTAGCACCCACAATGAACACGGTGGGGTACACTACATTTCATACTATATGGTATGGTATAGACAGCCTGCTATCTGCAGCATGAACGAGAGAAGAGGCGCAATTTGCAAGTATGAAGAACGGATATGTGAAGTGGAGCATGCCTCCTTTGTACCCCTAGTGCTGTCCTGCACCGGTGGAGCAGGTCCCTGTGCGATCAACTTTTTCCAAAGGCTGGCAGCCCTGCAAGCTGAGAAACACCACTCCACCTACAGCATGGTGATGGAAGTGCTTCGATGTCACTTCAGCTCAGCTATCACATGTCTCAGGAGTGCAAGGTCATCCTTTCACCACCCAGGCCACATTGACATGAGCACCGTGTACCTTGCAATGTCCAAGGGTAGGGTGGAGTGTGATTAACTAATGACTTCCTGACTATACATCATCTCATTATTTGCTGTTTTTGTCAACTTCATTGCTATCTACTCTGTTTTAATCATGTTGCATCACAATCTCTTGTTTTGTGCTTGATTTATTATCTGTACCTACCCATCTGTATTAGTATTGTGTGTATGTATGTATTATAGACCCATGATTAGCTATATTATATTTACATGGTGCGAGCACACAATAGCACAATTAATGCAATACGTATACAGTTTTTCTTAATATAAAACAATATTTATTTATTACCGTATATCGCAAAATTTTCGCTACCTATAATTTCGCGAATTGCTGCCAAAACGGGTGTCAGAAATGTTCGCGAATAAAAATTTTGCGAAGGAGACTCTACAAGGTGGACATTAAATCCTTTTTAGCGTAAATAGCAGGAATAATGGCTTCTGAAATCCAGCAAACGGAAGAGCTACACGCTGTTCGTTGATCCGCCATTTTATGGTGACATCACGCGCATACACAAGTTATTATTATACCATAGGTATTATATGCATATAAAATTCGCGACAGAAATGTTCGCGGATTTGCTTCATTCGCGAAATTCGCGAAAATTATTGGTCGCGAACATTTTGCGATATACGGTATATATATAGTGCAAGTACATAGCTATGAACATATATTGCCACTTTATCGCCACATATTGCAACTTTCTGTCCAATTAAACAAGTAATATCAAGAGTAGATTAGAGATGTATTCATAATAATTGCCGAGCCGAAAGGCGAGGCAAGTAATCGTGATGCGTTGTCGTCCCCCGTTTGTATGTATGTATGTATATATGTATATTCGTCCCAGTCAACCTGAGACACCTAGATTGCGCAATAGCCCGGTGTTCTCCGCAGGCGCTCATGACAATAAAACGCTCTACTTGGCCACCATCGGCTACGAAACTGCTCAACACTTCACATCATTGCTGCACGCAGCGTTCAGATTGTTGGTAACGTCGCCCATTGCTTCAGCGAGGGCTACACGCCTGTTTGGCATACAAGAATCACCGATTGCTGTCAGATTATAGTTAAACATAAAATAATAATATTAAAGGAATTCCATACCTTGCCACCATCTTTGACTCTGATGCAAGAATCACCAATGTTTGTGCCATTGACTGTGACTTGCCAGGTGTAGGTGGGGTCTGGGTAGCCAGTAGCACTGCAATCAACAACTACTATCCCACTGACTGAGTCATTCAATATTACCGAACGATTATAAGGTTGGAGCTGGTACACATCTTTATGTCCACCATCAGTTTGCACAGTGAAGCTTGGCTTAGCTGCAAGAGAAAGATTGGATTGATGCTGACACATTGCTACACATGGTGCAAAATATAACAGTATAGAGAATCCTTTGGCTTGGAATGTAAAGCCCATTGGACATGAAATTGAACTGTTGTTGCATGTGAGCAGCAGCAGCTTACTACAGGAAGAATATTGTTTAAAGATTAGTCACAAGACACAGGCCCCACATGGAGGGTGAAGTCCCACTCAACCACAAGGTCCATTATTCATTGTGTAGAACAAAACCCCCTAACACAACACAACTACTTATATACACAAGAACCGGATGCAGAGAATACCTGTACTGCATGGTCAGCAAGTGTAACAAACACCAGCTGAAGCATGTCAAGAGCAATGCAATAGATGTACAATTACACACTACACACTGTTATATGAAAGCACCATGCAATCAGCTGTGCTAATTTAAACTTCTTGCACTGGCAGCATACCTCCTGCAGCCACTGTGACTGAAAATTTCAATCCAAATAGCTCTCCTGCTACTGCACATTGGCATTGGTAACAGCCTGCCACTTTTGTCGTGACATTACTTGCAGAAATGTGGAGGATTTGACTGGTTGTCTCCAGCTCCACCTCCTGACCTGAGGTGTCTGTCATAGTCCAGCTAACGTCTATCCCTTTGGGGCATTTCCAGCACTGAACATCGAGGGAGGCATCCAATACAGCTTGGCACAGGTAAGCATCATCATTGCCGCAAAGAGTAGAGCCTAGTGAAAGACGCATCATTCAATGAAATGTCCTGTCATACTCGGACAGCCTTTTTCTACCAGCCATATAACAATGTGCACAGCGAAGTAACTAACATTGACCCGGAAAGTAGAATAGAAAAGCTAAAAATTCTTCGCTGATAACAGTAACTTGAAGCACTGAAATAAACTGACATATTTTAAGCTGAACTATGTGCAAGAAGGAAGTCGCTCCCCAACGACCGTGCTACGCAATTCTATATAATTGGGGTAGCTACGAGACCACTATTGGACAACGTAAAAATGACCACCCTCTTGTTGATTAGCTGCTTGGGGTTAGCTTGGGAATGCATCGGCCATACATTGCTACTTAGGGCTACTTACTGGCCAACTCGCTCGCTCGCTTTACCCCATGCAGCTATACCTCACATCTCTATATAGCTTGTAGCGGTATCCCGTGCGCCAGACGTCCGCACGCACACTCTTAGCGTGCGAGAGTTCAGCTAGTGAATAATGCTCCCCAACGAACGAAACTAGAAGCCATGCATGCAGCTATCAAACTAGCCATAGCCATATCCATTCTTACTTGTCTTCCTGGTATGCGCCTGGTCGCACAAGAAGTGTCTCCCTGCCACCACTGCCACTAGGAAGCTCAAGTGCACTAGGATCGTCAGCGATTTGGAGCCGTTGCTCCACATCTTGTACGGTTTAAACTTTAGTACAGATTTGAACAGTCCGTTTCTCGAGCACAGGAAAAAGCGCATATACACACGGCTGCTTCTAGGCGGCAACTTAGTTTTCCGAAATGGGAAATTGGGAATGGGAATGGGAATGGGAATACGTGTACAACGACTGTCGTCGATGTCGGCCAGTTACTGCCATTCCCCCGGGCCATCTCCGTTGCCAAGGAGGCCGGAACTCTGCATCTGGATAGATCTGACCCAGTAAAGGTGAGCTTCCCCGCGAAGGTTTAAATGGCTCGTAGCGTAGTTCTGCGGGTTTTCCCGCCAGTGAGCTATGTCTTGTGTGATAGCCAAGGGAGTGTAAAACTAGGCGATACAGAGCCTGTTCTGCTGCGCGCTAAACGTTTGGCGAAATACGCGTTTGCATGCAATCTACCATGTTCTCCCATTTGCATTTGCCTTGCGCAATTATCATATAAGCTATGCACACTTTCTCACATTTCCACAGTCAACCTCATGAAATTTACATTAATCTGTACATGTGCAGATCGCAGTTTGCTCTTCATGTATATGTAGCCAAATGTTTAGCTGTGCAGCAGCCGGTACAGCAGTTAGCTATGTGTGTAGCTGCCGTTGCTTCTTGAAATCAAAGATGACATAGCTAAGCAACTGAGCTAGCTAATTTTTGTCTGTAAACGCTGACAGCATGACATATGTAAATGACACAATGAGGCAATCAGCATATAACTGTGGAAAATACAGATGTTCAAAATACATGAGTATCAATGAATGCAGCTATGTTTCATAGTAGGGTAGTCAGTTCTAGAATACATAAGTTGCTAATTCTGTTTGAAGTTTTAATTGTAGTTACCAGTCTCTCTTTTGTTCCCTCCCTCCATCTATGTGTATGGTGCACTCATGTCCTCTCATACCCCTCTCAGACTGGAGGAGCCACCATATGTTGTCACAATTAAGTTCATGATCTAATGGCTGATCTTCTCGCCGATGTCTGCATGGTCAGCAAGTGTAACAAACACCAGCTGAAGCATGTCAAGAGCAATGCGATAGATGTACACTTACACAGCACACACTGTTATATGAAAGCACCATGCAATCAGCTGTGCTAATTTAAACTTCTTGCACTGGCAGCATACCTCCTGCAGCCACTGTGACTGAAAATTTCAATCCAGATAGCTCTCCTGCTACTGCACATTGGATTGGTAACACCCTACCACTTTTGTCGTGACATTACTTGCAGAAATGTGGAGGATTTGACTGGTTGTCTCCAGCTCCACCTCCTGACCTGAGGTGTCTGTCATAGTCCAGCTAACGTCTATTCCTTTTGGGCACTTCCAGCACTGAACATCGAGGGAGGCATCCAATACAGCTTGGCAGAGGTAAACACCTTCACTGCCACAATGAGTAGGGCCTAGTGAGAAAACGTATCAATGACAACATGACAGACCTGCCATACTAAGGCAGCATTTTCCTACCAGATATATAACAATGCGCACATTGAAGCAGCTAGCATATTGTCCCCGGAAAGTGGAATGGAATAGATTGAAATTCTTTCACTGCTTCAGTTGAGGTATACGGAAAGAAACTGAAACCCTGTAGTTGTACGTACGTGCAGGCGAGGAAGTCGCTCTACAACGACCGTGCCAAAACGGCTACTTGACCACGAACTATGTAAGTGAGCATCTTATATATAGATTATTTAGAGTTAGCTAGGGAATGTATCGCCCTTTCATCACTGTGCAGGATTCAGTGGCGTATCTATAATTTTGAGTAACCCGGGCACCTGGCGCGGGCTCTCTGGGCTTACCACCTCAATCCTAGGCCGCCATACCACCTTAGGGGGTCTGGGGGCATGCCCCCAATGAAATATTGAGGATTTTAGGTGTTCTGAGGTGCGTTCTGAGGCTAAATCCACTGCTGACTACTTCATCTCAATTAACTACTAAGCTACTAGTTAGGCTAGTTTACCAGGGCACAAGTGAAGTTGATCAGGGCATAGGCCCTGGTAGGCCCTGGTGTAGATACGCCACTGGCAGGATTGCTTACAGCTTGATCACTTTGCCTGCCTATGCCATGGTCACACACCTATAGTAGTGGCCGTTGGTATTCCGTGCACCATGCAGACGTTAAAACGCACACTTTGGCGTGCGGGAGTTCGTAGCGATCATGCAATTCTCCAAACGGACGAAACTAGAACCCAGATATAGCCATAGCCATATACTTCCACTCTTACTTGTTAGCCTGGTGTGATTCTGGTCGCACAAGAAGTGTGTACCTCCCACCACTGTCGCTAGGAAGCTCATGATCAAGACTGCCAGTTTCGTTAGCGATATGAAGCCGTTGCTCCACATCTTGTACGGTCTTTAGCTAACTTTAGTATATTGCCGCAGATTGGAACTATCACTGACTGAGCCTGTACACCTTGATTATATAGACTTGGTATTACTGACTCCCACCTCAGAATCACATTGATCTGCTGCTCTAACTCATGACCAATGAAGGTGCTCCTTATGCATGGTTTCTACAATCATATATACACCAGGAACAAACACGTGCGCACACATGCATGTATTTATACACATTCATATGCACACATATGTACACACATGCACGTACACACACACACACACACACACACACACACACACACACACACACACACACAACACACACACACACACGAACATGTGCACAGGGCAGCATTACCATTCTTCTGTTGTTAAATTCAAAAAACATTATACCAAAAGGCAACCCAGGCATGGATGCACAGTCCATGCATGCATAATATATAACGATATGGCAGGCTGCAACTGATATATTTGAAATATATTTGAAGCATAATTATGTATAATAACACCAGCCTGGCTATAATATGGCAGGTACCTTGGGATCAAGCTGACTCCTCAATTTCTGGTATGTTGGTCGAATTAAATCTCACACATTCCACACAGGCTATAGCTATTGCTATAGATATGATATGCATTCACCAGATTAAATTGCATGCAGTCATGATCAATCGCGCATGCAATTAATGCAAGACAACACCTTTGCAATTTGGTTAAATGAATGGTGCATATTACCATATACCTTGTTCAATGACCTTGCGAAAGCATCAAAAAACAATGCAATATCAGATGATGATCTATTAATCATGGTATAATGATGGTAATCTGTTATCTAGGTACATACAATGGATCACAGTAGAATATACAACTAAACACTGTACGGAGGCAGAGTTGTATAACAATGTTCAACTACTGTACTTACATGAACGTGACACACTTAACTGTTTCCATTGGTGGTTGCAGCCACAGGACACAGGTCATGCGTTTCCAGTCCACATTCTAACAAGGCCCTCTGCAGTTTTCCAGCAGCACTTTGGTTTTCACAGTCATCATGACTCTGAAGAGCTTCAATGAGTTGGCGCACATTACTCTCGAACACTTCAAAAGTCCATCTAAACAGAACTGAATTGACAAAATAAGTTCCTGCAGCTGAATAGTTATGCCCCCGAAGGTGTGCGATAATCACACCTCCTTCCTCTTGTGTCAGTAATTGGTTCTCACGTAGTCGTGCGAACAAGGTCTCGTCAAGACTCAATCCAGTTAACAGCTCACCCTGAATCTTCTGCACTTGCTCAAACAGAGCTACAAAGATGGTCCGGGACATATGCAATTTGAAGTTTATATGACACGCAAGATAGCGGAAAGCTACACAACGCTTTGCACTCCTTTGTACATATATGCATGCATGCACACACACCCATGACACACATTAACATTCAACGCACTCAACCTGCTACACATAGATACAAATGCATACATACATGTCTACACTGCATACACAGAAAGGTACACATTCCCATCATAAAATTATGCACCTCTTCCTCGCTTCCCGCTGATTGTCAAACTACGACTTGTACTACTTTCCACACCTAGGAGCAAAAGAGATGCATAATCACCACAGTGACATACAGTCATTTACGAATCCATTTATGTACATTACACATGCATGCTCATACATAAAATGCAGTTTGTTGTATACACTTACTTGAACATTTAGCCACTGAAAATGTGACATTAACAGACGTATTGCCATAGTTCACCACAAACTGGTACTCATTCCCTGCCTCTAACCTAATCTCTTCTGGGATGACACACCCAAAGGTATTGGGAACAGTGGAATGAGGAGTAAGTTGTAAAGGATGTTCCCTAGGACCAGCACAGACTGTGAGTGATGGCATATCTGCAGTGATACCAGAATTGGGATGACAGGGCTCTAAGTCCAGTGGCTGTTTACTCTCTGAATAGGCCTTGTGCAGTTTTCTTGCAATATTCTGATTTCCACGGTCTTCATGGCTCTCAAGAGCTTCAATCAGTTGGCTCACATTTCTCTCAAACTCGTCTGGCAGCCATTGAAACAGAACAGAATTGACAAAACGTGTTCCTGCAGCTGAGTTGTTGTGTGCCTGAAGGTTTGCATTAATGTCATTGAATTCCTTTTTTGCCACCAGTTTACGTTGACTCAACTGTGCTAACAACTTTCCATCAAG
Organism: Ianthella basta; assembly: GCA_964019415.1. Taxonomy (NCBI): domain Eukaryota; kingdom Metazoa; phylum Porifera; class Demospongiae; order Verongiida; family Ianthellidae; genus Ianthella; species Ianthella basta. Next base: position 6,302,895 of record OZ025879.1, read on the forward strand.
ATGTATTCCTCGTTCCAATGTAGCATGTATCCGCCATACTCGGTTGTACAAAGCTGTATAGGACAAGGGTGAAATATTAAACTTGATGTTTTGAGGCAGCAGATGTGCTTGCACTCTGCAAACATTACATAAATGTACACATATAATACACACAGCCATGCAGAGGATACATAACAAATACATTAAAGCGTGTTGAACGCTGCCCATACTTATGTACTGTACACTATGATTTGTACGTACATGTATAACAGCCAGCTTGCGAGCACGCATACTTACATGAACACTTAGCAGCTGTAAAGGAGACATTTACAGACTGAGTGCCACAGTTAATTGCAACTGTGTAGTCTCTCTTTGCCTGAATAGTCCCTTCTGGAATGGTACACTCAAAGGTATTGGGAATAGTACGATGGGCAGTGGGTTGCAAGGGATGTTCTTCCTGACCAGCCTGGACTGTGACTGTGGGCACATCTGCAGTTAATAGAAGGGTCCACATGTCTGCATGCATGCAGTGTCAACATGCATGCATGCAAAGTACAACAATCAAATTAATCCTGCGCGTAAGCTTTACCATTCTCTCTTCTATCTTCTGAAGGTGGAGTTGCTGTAAAGCAGAACAAATAAAATTATACCTGGGTGCTATTATCTGGCAAAAAACATGCAACTGCATGATGCAAGAATTAAAGCTATCTTACTTCCATTAGATCCATAGTTTCTAGGTCTGTTCTCTGCATCTTGCCTTTCCCGTCCTGTTGCATCTGCAACAAAAATGTTTGTGTACATCACAGGTAGGACAGAAGTGCTGACATGGGACATACGTGCAGAATTATATATATAACCTGCAGTAATGCTTACTAATTACTTCTATGGGCCCCAGACACTCCCACATTCCCGAAAGCGGATCCTATAGTCTCCCAGAGCCAACCTGCCTCCAGTATTACAGTATAATGCTAATGTTATTACTCAGCAATAATACTGTCTGATGAACCGCTTATACCACTTTTGTTCTGAGCCACTGAACTTGGTGTGGCTTATTTAACATGATGTTACTGTGGGAATAATGATATTGACAATGATGACATGTTGAAATGCCAATCAGGGACAGTGCTAATTATGTTCATGATGAAGTTAATGGTCATCTAATCATCTCCTTTGACAATACCACTGAACTGTGTGGCATCACAGGAGACCTCTAGTGTTGGCAGTATCACCCCCAATTAAGTGAACACGGCCAGAGCCACGGTGTTTCAACCCTTTCAAGATATGCATAAATGGCTGGTTGCCGTTTGCAGAATGATTACATTTATATGTATGTTAGCTGACACAAGTGATTAATTAGTTCACCAGACCCTTTCTCCTTAACCCATGACATTATGAACTAAATAGGGACGGCAGAAGGTGACCAACTACACAAGACTAATTGGATTCTCCCTTAATTGCATAGGTGGCATCGGCACACAGGTTGAAAAGTACGCAGCCCAATGTTCCAAGTGTGCATGTGGAGTTGCTGCAAAGCAGAGCAAGCATATATACAAAGGTGCTATAATCTTGCAAACAATGTGCAACTGCATGAAGTGGTGGATACAGGTCTCTTACTTCCAACAGATCCATTCTCTCCATCCTCTGAATTGGGCCTGGCTGAGGGTTCTATGTATAGAATAATTGCATGTAAAGACAAAAATGTGTGCTCATCACAGATATGACATATGTAAGTGCTGACACAGGACAAATAACATACATTAATGCTTTCTTCCTTACATGGGACCCATCCCCAAAGTGGATAATAGACTGTTTACCTTATACTGCAATGTCATCAGCATATGAAATGGAGGCAGAATAGCTCGGTTGGCTATGTAAGATTTGTACCATTTTTGTTCAGCCCTTCTAAGGTATGCACAAATGTTGATTGCTGTTTGTGCAACAATTAGGATTAATATTTTTCTACTAGCAGAAGGGACCAGGCCCTTTCTCCTCGACCCATGTCATCAAATAAACAAGGATGGGAGAAAGCAATTGGCCACGCAAAACTACTTGGACTATCTCTCTATGACAAAAGCAGAAATCGGCAAACAGGTCAAGAATTATGCAGCCTACAATGCAGTTTATCTATCAGTCCAATGGGTAAGGTTGAGACACAGTATATACAATGCCAATGATAACCTGGGATTTGTCCTCTCTTGCCGTATTTATAGCCAGCTCCAGCTGCAGTACAGAGCAGGATGCTCAGCACAACAGCACCCAGCACAACTCCAACAGTGATGTCTATTATTGGTTTTTCTGAGATGGAACTAGCAGGTGGTGATGGCATCACATCAGTAATCCCAATCAGGTGGTTGATCATTGATGAACTGTCATCCTGACAACGGCTTGCAAAGAACAGTAAACGCTGCTTCCTTGAAGTTGTAACGCTACATCCATCTGTGCTCAGTCCAAGCCCTTCATTGTCTGTGACTGTCACTCTATTCAGTATTAGATCCAAGCTGGGGTGACACGTTGATGCATCACAAGGGCAGCATTTACCTTCGTAATAGTTGTACAAGTCAAACTTGCAGGCTGGGTTGTCTGCAGGAGTAACTGCTGTCATGTTTGCACAGACATGGTACACACAGCCATACTCAGACGCAGCAACCACACCAGTTGCATTCCCATCAGAAAGATACATCTTTTTGCCACTTTGAGTAGGATATGGATGGAGTAGCCATTTTCCTGTAAAAATGGTGTTATATATTGCCAAGGGTATTGTGAATGTGAAAATAAATTTGTTCATGAATCACATAACTCACTAATGTCAATATTTATAAGTTGTTCTCCGGTGATGATACCATCGTGAAGTCCATTTTGTACTATACATGTGATTAAGAGCTCTTCCTTGGTATTAAATGGGGTGGGAATGAAATTCAGTTTCTGCAAGAGGGAAGGTTACCCACAATGAACACAGCTAGTGAGATGCACTATTACACTTGTACGGCAGACACCTGCACAGTATGCCTATATAGCACAAGTATTAATGCAATGCAGCACATTAATTGTCAGTCAGTCATTCCATACCTTGCCACCATCTTTGACTCTGTTACAAGAATCACCAACGTCTGTGCCATTGGCTGTGACTTGCCAGCTGTAGGTTGGGTCTGGGTAGCCGGTAGCACTGCAATCAACAACTACTATCCCACTGTCTGAGGCATTCAGAATCACTGAACGATTATAGGGTAGGAGCTGGTACACATGCTTATGCCAAAGATCATGTGGCACAGTGAAACGTGGCTTATCTGGAGGGAAGCAGGAAAAATTGGAGTGATGGTGATGCAACTAGTAGTTTAGTTGACACATGATTGCAGCATGATATACAGAAAGGAAGTGAGATATAAGAGAGAATTCCTGGGCTTGGGATATAGTGTACAATGTCGATTCAAAATGTTGTAGTGAGCAAGTAACAGCAGCCTACTACTGGTATATAAAGCTATATAGATAATAATTGATCAGTCCAGTGTTCTTCCCAGAAAATAACATAAGAAGGGTATACTTGACCAACAGTCATGTGAGGAGTGGCTAGTGGATGGCTGGGTGTGGGAGAGGGTGTCACCTTCCTGTGCAAAGAGCAGTAGCTGAATACAAGGAGATTCACGGGACATAGTGTGTGTGCATGCAGTCAAATGCTATATACCACATGACTAGTGACACTGTGCCTTTCAAAGGGGTACAGTGCCATTTTACAGCCTCAAAGAGGGTTCTTAAAGAAGCAAGAAGGGTTCTGTACCCTTCAAAAACAGCCTAGCGAGAACACTGGATTAGTCACAAGACCTAGGCCCCACCTGGAGGGTGAAGTCCCACTCAACCACAAGACTTATTACTATGCAAAACAAGCCCTTCCCCCTAGACCACAACATGCACCTCACACCCATACGCCCACATTCACAAATACATGATGCAGAATCTTGCACAGCTATTTGTAATACAGAATGAAATTCTTAGTTAGCATTATAAGCACCTGCCCAGTTGAGCAAAGTAATATAGATCCATAATATTACACAGTATACATACATACATATGGCTATGCAAACACCAGTCATGATCATCCAGTTGTGCTGGTTCTCTTGCACTAGCAGCACATACCTCCTGCAGCCACTTTGACTGAAAAATTCACTCCTAATAGCTTGGGCGGTTCACCTACTTCACAACGGCATTGGTAACAGCCTGCCACGTCTGAGGAGACTTTCCACGCAGCGAAGTGGAGAGTTTGACTGGTTGGCTTCAGTACCACCTTCTGACCTGAGGTGTATGTCACTGTCCATTTAACGGCTATCCCATCTGGGCACTCCCAGCACACCACATCGAGGGAGGCATCCAGCACAGCTTGGCACAGGTACGTCTCCTCACTGCCACAATGAGTAGCTATGTAGTAAGCAAGCCCATCAATGGAAGCATAATCATGCTATAGCACCATCATTATATAATAATGAGCGAAATTATACAACGAAATTGAATACGAAACTTGCACACTGCCTACAATAAGATGACTGCAGGTCAGTTATTGTTACACTACATGCCTGTGTTCATTGTTATCCTATACGCCTGTACTATTCAAACAACCCCTAAAGGCATATAACAGTGTGCACAGTGAGGTAGCTAACAATAGAAACGCGGAAAGTGGCATAAGAAGCCAACTGTTCGCTTGAGCGCTGGTGTCCCGCACGTCAGACATCCACACATGCATTCTAGTGTGCGAGATTCAGCTATAGCTAGCGACCAGTTTTCCCCAACTATGGGCGCCATGCAGCTGTTCAACTAGCCCCACTTCCACTCTTACCTGTTGGCCTGGTGTGGTTCTGGTCGCACAAGAAGTGTGTACCTCCCACCACTGTCGCTAGGAAGCTCAAGACTATCAGTATCGCCAGCTCTATTGAGCCGTACGCGTTGCTCCACATCTTGTAGCTAGCTACAGTCTTGAGCTCTAGTATGTAGCTTACGTATTGTACGCCTCGTTGTTGGTTAGCCTTGTATGAACGCTGACTCAACTGTTCTCTGGCGGAGTGGCAACCACAATAAGGCGCGGAAATCTACACTAGACATGCATGGGTATTTCCCTCTAGCATTACCTTCACTACTAATAATAGCACTGCCGGACACGTAAGTCATGGAAGAAGCCACCGATTGGCCTAGTCACGCCCTATGCAGTGCAACTTATATCTCGTTTATGCATGCCTGTGTGTAATGTGCTTTCCTTTCATGTATGTATTGTTTTTCCTTACCGCCCCCGGAAATAGTAAAGCTATTAGGCGAAAAATAAAAAATAATTGGCCTAGTCACGCCAGAGACTTGGGATGACATGGTCTCATGTGATCAATGGTTCCACATGCAGTGTGTTGGGTTGTAGACAATGCCAACTTTGGATGAACAGTGGATTTGTAATGACTGTGCATAAGTGCTATATAAACAACTTAATTTTCACAACATTATACATAGCTATAGCACGCTACTCTGCATATGTTGAGAGGTCGGTTCATTGCAGTAAGCCACTGCAACGGCCAGGCCGGGCTAGGTTGAACAAAGGCTCATCACTGGATATTACGCCTACCAGCCTTCTACACCGAAGTGTTTCAGGAGGCTGGGGGGCCGGAGCCCTATTGATGACAACCAGTGATTGCCCTCCCCCATTAGCCGTCCTACAAAGATGGAAGAGCCACAGACAGCTGTTTTGCCCTGATTGGCTCATCAGTGTGGTGTACTGATGGAATGCAAGATGACTAGTCACTCTTGTATCCGCCACCAGTGAAACACTTGTGATTTCAACAAGAGTGACTAGTCATCTTGCATTCCATCAGTACGCCACACTGATGAGCCCCAATCAGGGCGAAACAGCTGTCTGTGGCTCTTCCATCTTTGTAGGCTGACTAGTAATGGGGGAGGGCGATCACTGGTTGCCATCAATAGGGCTCCGGCCACCCAGCCTTCTGAAACACTTCGGTGTAGAAGGCTGGTAGACATAATATCCAGTGATTAGCCTTTGTTCTACTCTGCATATGTATTTATCCACTTGTCTGCTTTAAGTCATGTACAGTGTACGTACTTGTATGAAGTCAAATTCCCATGCATGTATTGTGCTGATGATGATAATGAATGCATACCAAGTATTAGGCCCGGAAAACCTAGAATGTAGACCCAGATCAGGGGGTCCATGCCACATATTTCAGGGTAGGTTCAAAGATTTCAGTCCATTTCTAAATTTGCTCCTGAAATATTTGGACTGGGGAGAACCTTTTCGGGGAGGTCCAAATTTTTCATGACAGGCCACTGCGTACAATTAAAGCTGGAATTAAAGCATAATGTGATGTACATGCAACTGAACTACACATTGAATATGCATGTATCATAACGTATGTACGTGTACGTACAATTATACACATCTGGCTACAGTTATACTACCTTGTACGTAATGTGTTTCCTGTATCAACTTTGCAATAGTCTTGCGCAGCCAACCGCTACTCATAACACTGCCATTGTCATCAATCCAGCTGGCTGAAAGTATGAAGATTATTAATACTTTCACATCCTGCCAATATCACTCATTGTTCTGTTTGTGGATACAACAAGTAGGAAAGGTCGGCTGGACACAAGTCTAAGCTACCAGGGAAATGACCACTGTCAATCTCAACAGTATATTTTATGTGTGTGTGTGTGTGTGCGTGTGCGCACAAGTGCGTAGTGTGTGTGTGTGCATGCGTGTGTGTTATAGGAATAAAGTATGATCAATTGCAACTTTTTTAGCTCTGCTAGCTATGATCATAAAATGGAGTTTGAAATGCACATCAGATTAACTTCAAACTTCCAGTAGACATAACATAATTATAAACACAACAGGGATACAATAACACATGCACATACCAGTACACATACCTGAGGCTGCAGTCAGCACACACACACACACACACACACACACACACACACACACACACACACACACACACACACACACACACACACACACACACACACACACACACACACCTGAGGCTGCAGTCAGCACACACACACACACACACACACACACACACACACACACACACACACACACACACACACACACACACACACACACACACACACACACACACACACACACACACACACACACACACACACACACACACACACACACACACACACACACACACACACACACACACACACACACACACACACACATGAAAGCACCATGATATGAATGAGCACGATTACAGCACAGAATGTAGGGACACACAGGTCCACATGCACAGTAGCTGGTTGCTGCTGGAAGGCTATATTCGCTCAAATACACAACTGTTACAGATTAAATGGCTATGCAACTCTGGAAATACGAAATGAAGCATACTCATACATGCCAATCTTTTTAGCATTCAGTCAGTTCGCAATCCTCAGCGCACTCAATTCAGGTCAGCCATGAACATCCACACATGGCTCCTGTCCGACCAGCACTTACGGTAACTGGCTGGGTAAAGTAAAGTCTGACGCTTCGGCCGAATCGCCAGCTTCGGGATCGCTTCGGGAGTGTCTTTATGGGCCACCATACTTTAGTGTGCGAGATTCAGCTAGTGATTCACTCTGACCGGTATTGAACTATTGAAGCCAGCTATTAAACTAGCCCACTTTCACTCTTACCTGTTGGCCTGGTGTGGTTCTGGTCGCAGAAGAAGTGTGTACCTACCACCACTGTCGCTAGGAAGTTCACGACTATCAATATCGCCAGTTCCATTGAGCCGTACGCGTTGCTCCACATCTTGTAGCTAGCTACAGTCTTGAGCTCTAGTGTGTAGCTTTTGAATAATTAGGTCCGACACTAAGCGTATACGTATGGACCCGGACAGTCGTGATCGTTCTCTGGTACCCGGGAGGCAATTGCAACCACAAAGGCGGTATTGATATTATGAAACTAGACTTGGATATTTCCCTTAGCATTTACCTTTACTACTAAAAATATCAATGGGGGCTGTATAGGTACATGGAAGAAGCCATCGACTGGGCTATACAAGAACAACACAACTACCATTATTAATACAGTGGAACCCCTATAATGCGGACACCCTTCGGAACAAGAGAACTGTCCTGATTATAGGGGTGTCCGCATTTCAGAGGTACGGCTTATATGCCCATACTTTAAAACAATTATCTAGTATGCATGAAAAGTATCAAAATAAGACGAATTTGTAAAGGTAGAGGTGGTTCGCTCGAGTACTCGACTCACGCACCATTTCTGAAGACGATTCTAAAGGGTACCTGTTCGCGCTGAATTTTCCTATGTTAAAGACACCTTCAAAACCTTAGTATAGACGATTTGAGGCACTCGTCAACTTCTGTGCTGTTCCTGTCACTTGTCAGAGGTAGCGGTGCAAATCAGGGAGCGGCCATTTTCTGACAACTGATCGAAATGTCCGGATTATCGGGTGGGGTTATACTGCAGAGTTGTATAGGGGGTACGCATGGCGCTGACGGGGTGTCCGCTTTTCAAGGGGAAGTTTATACAGGTACAATAGGGCCAATCGTTGGGACTTTAGAAAGTGTCCGCATAATCTAGATGTCCGCTTTTCAGGGGTGTCCGCAAGGCGGGGTTCCACTGTACACAAATCATTAAATATGTACGTATACCACTGCATGCACACATCTGGCTAATCTATGTGTATGTATACAAAAAGCTACCATGAAGGGTGCCTTGCAATAGTGCAACCTTGCAATAGTCTCAGCTGCTCACAGCTGACCACTATTCATAACATTGCCATTGTTAATCCAGCTGGCTGGAAGAATGAAGATTATTGATACTTTCGCATCCTGTCAATATCACTCATTTTTCTGTTTGTGGATATGACAAGTGGAAAAAGTCAGCCGGACACATGACCACTGTCAATCTCAATAGTGAATCTCAATAGTATATTATATATATATACAAGGTCAGCACGTACAAAACTGACAAAATAATTATGTGTGTTCTGCTATTTCTGTCACAGATCACAATGAGCTGATCAACATGCAGTGAAAGATCAACTAGTGTTAAGCATTAATTGATGTTGAAGAAAGCAGTGAGGCAGTCAATTTCTGTGAAGGCGCTGAAGTGCCTTGTTTACCTCTCTTTCTTGCCTTTTCTCCTTCTCGCAGAACAGCTTTACGCAGATCAGTAGCAACTTTCTGTTGATTGACACCAGAGGATTCCAAAATTTCCAATAGTGTTCCATATGTCTGTAGGCATCCTGATTCCTGTGCAGCTTCAATGACTTGGGAGCAAAAGCTTTCAATATCATAATTGGGGACACGTCGCAGGTTCCTGACCAATACATGTTGTCGAAGCTGCATGCCAATATTATCCCAGTGGCATGCCATTCTCGGTATGAAGCGTGCAACAATGGCCAAGTCTATCTCTTTATCTACAATAACATCGGAATCTACAGAAATGAGAAACAAGCATGATTTCAGTCCAGCCCAGGTCACAGCAAAGCAGATAATATAAGCTGAGTACGGTGAATAACACAAGTTGATGCTATTGTAATTCACACATCACAAAACTAAACTTACCTTCAAGAGCCATATAACCACTCCCACTCCGTCTCGTTGGATTTGCTAAACAAGAATGAAAGAAAGTTGCTGCAGACTACAGCATGCATGCATGGTACATCACATTGTCAGTCCAGTACTTAATCATGTTGTTATTGTATACAGCAAGCTCACCTCCTCGTGCCTCATGTGATCCAGATGAAAGCACATTTTGAGTCTCTATATATAAGGACAAAATGTGCACAATGTGCATGTGCATCACAGATATAGCATAACTACTGGCATCTAACAGTAATAATATCTTATCTCCCTGAGTCCCATATTCTCCCACATTCAACAACGTGGAGCCTCTCCCTGTTACAAATATACAGATAGGCAAACAGAGAGGTGCAAATTGCAAAATTTACTATAACTAGCAATTCAAAAGTGGAGATGAGACACAGCGTATGCCAGAGTTAACCTGGGTTTTGTCCTCCTCCTCTTCTCTTGCCACATTTATAGCCAGCTCCAGCTGCAGTACAGAGCAGAATGCTCAGCACAACAGCACCCAGCACAGCTCCCACACTGCCGCCAATTATTGTTAGTTCTGAGGCGGAGCCAGCAGGTGGTAATGGCTTCACATCAGTAAATCCAATCAGCTGGTAGATAAGTGCTGAAGAGTGGCTCAGAAAACGTCTTGCAAAGAACAATAAACGCTGTTCTTTGGAAGTTGTAAAGTTACATCCTCTTACGCTCAGTCCAAGCTCTTCACTGTCTGTGACCATAGTGTCTCTCATTCTAAGATCCAATTTCTCATGACAAGGTGATGCAGTACAGGGACAGCATTTCCCTTCATTCATGTACAAGTCAACACTGCAGGCTGGGTTGTCTGCGGGAGTAACTGTTGCCGTAGTAACACATACAAGATAATCAATGCCAAAACTGGAGTAATCACCCGCAGCAATCACACCAGTTGCAAGTCCATTCGAAAGATACACCACACTGCCACTTTGAGCAGGAAAGGGACGGAGTAGCCATTCAGCAACTAATAAAGGCACAAATTGTAAAGAATGTTCACCATCGAGTTCAAATGTCACGCATTCATGCATACAATTAGCAACAAACAATACTGATTGGAGCATACTGACCATCCCCAAATTGAATCAGTTGTTTCCCAATGATGGTACTGTTTGGTAGTCCATTCTGCACAGTGCATGAAAATGTGTAGGATTGCCGGCCTATATTCCTTGGGGTAGGGATGAAGTTCAATTCCTGCAAGTGCATGTGTACATTACATACATACATAAGCATGCAAGAGCTGACTAGGGTATAATGCCACAAAGCTACAATACCAGTACAGTATAGTATTATGTAATCTATGCTGTTTGTACTTGTTTAATTGTCTCGAGATACAAATTGCATATGCTGTGTACTCCAATACCATACTTTACCACCATTTTCAACTCTGCTACAAGAGTCATTGATGTCCTTTTCATTGACTTGCCAGGTGTAGGTGGGGTCTGGGTAGCCGGTAGCACTGCAATTGACAACTGTCATTCCACTAAATGAGGCATTGAATCTAACAGTACGTTCATATGGGTGGAGATAATACACATTTCCTGTGTGGCTATCATTGCGCACAGAGAACTTTGGCTTTGCTGCATTGGGAGAGGTCAAAAGAGGTCAGGTTGGGCTTACTGTAGTGTAATGTTGTGTTATGGTCAGTCACAAGACAGGCCCCACACACAGATGGTAGAATCCCACTCAGCCACACAGTCATTAAATATGCATACCAAAAGTACACCTGTGAATGTACCTAATGAATGTAGTTCTCCAGTCTGAGGCATGATACATAATTCATATTTCATAAAGAGACATTGAGGAATAAATGCCTTCACTCTTAAACTCATTGGTTCATTCGCTCTCTGAGATCACACTTGACATATGATTTACACACATCCAAATATTTGCCAGTTAGCATGTCGGCCATTTTGCACGCATGAATACAGTTGACTTGAATGAGTGACTCAATTCACACTCATGTACGTAGCTTGGCAACATGTCTTTAACCATTATTGTATGGCAGGCAAGGATCACACTCTCAAGGCTGCTGCCTCCTCCATGTACACTGGCAGGAGGTACTGTCTGAACCACATAAGCAAGCAGCTAGAAGTATAGTCAGAGCATGTGATCAATACACTTTGGTACCAGTAAAAAAAACTTAATTTACGAAAAGTGTGGACAATGCTAATCCCAATGCATACGATTGGGCCACTGAATTCGCTACATGTTAGGCATAATGGGGCATTTATATCTGGGACGTCTTCATGGTACATTACTCCAGTAGTTGTATAATTATGCTTTGCTGGACAGGCTCCATACAGTACAACACAAGCTACTACAATTACAGAGCTGTCAAATGCCTTTCACCAGATCATGTGAAAACACCATATATATGTGACAGTGAGGCTACTGCATCAGTCTGCCAGATCCAATGTGCACAGGCACAGGATGGTAGTGCATTCACATAGGCACCATCCAGCTACAGTGAAGCTGCCTAAGACAACCACCTGTGGGCCAGTTCTAACTGCCCTTTGTAGAGAGGTGACTGCTCTACAGAGGTAGATTGCAATGCGTTAGTGCTATTAGGGGCCAGGGAGGCTGGATGTTTTAGAGCGGTGGCTGCAAAACACAGTGACCATCTTAGACAGGTTCCACTGTATAAAAACACTAAGTCTTTCTAATACACCTCCCACACATGCATGCAGCCTACCTCCTGGAGCAACTTTCATTGAGAAGTTCACTCCAGTTGGCACTCCAGCCTCTTCACACTTGCATTGGTAACAGCCAGCTGCCTGCATGTTGACTTTACTGGCACTCAGGTTAAGGGTCTTCTCAGTTGTGTTCAATTCCACCTGCTGACCTGAGGAGTTTGTCATTGTCCAGTTGACAGTGATCCCGTCTGGACAGGTCCAGCACTCAACACTGAGGGAGGCATCCAGCACTGCTTGGCACAGGACAGCATCCTCACTGCCACAACTACTGGACAAACCTATAATGGCCAACAGGCATTGCATATATATCAATCATCAGTCAAATTGTCATTGAGTTGCATGCTGCCCTAACTCAGAATACTCTTTCCCTTTAATTGTTACTTGCAAAAGTACACACATTATGCAAATATCATATGAATTAAGCATATAAACCTGAGAGCTCAGATTCTCGTAGCAATAGGGGAGAAACACTTGTCAGACATGATTGAGAAGAAAGAATAATAAGTGGTCACAGCAATGCCGATGGAAGGAGCTACGTCCAAAGACCTTAAAGGCAAACTGACGAAACAAGCCACGATCAACATCGTTACTGTCCGTAGACCTTTGAAATGACATGGGACTGCAAAGAAAGTGGTGCTGCTGGGCCAGATGTCCTGGGATCAGTTACAAACAGCAACAGGGTGACAGATTACTCAAGGTGGTGATGCTTGAGCCATTAGACAAGAATGCAGCAAACCGAATGGTGATGTTTTGGTGGATGGGGTATAGGTGTGGAGGCCACAAGTGGGGCCTGGCCGCCACAAATGAGGCATGTAGGCTAGCTAGCTAGAAATGGCAGGGTTTGAAGGTGGTGCAGAGGATGTGAGAGGAAATAACTAGCTGCCAATAAAATTGGAAGAATGAATTTGAGTCACAATGATTCTTTGAAATACTTTCATGAAAGTTATTAGGCATGCTGGGTGGGTAATAGATTAAATCTTCTTTTGAACAATCAAGCACACCATGAACACTTGACCACTCGATTCAAATCAATGCAACGTTCTGCCCATCACAGGCTTTATCAGGCACAACTGAGAATGAAAGAATCAAATCGTCAAGTGTTCATGGTGTGCTCAATTGTCCAAAAGACGATTTAATTGATTCTTTGAGACTTTCCTACATACTGCTAGCTACATACGGGTGACACCCTCCGTTAGCTACAATCAAATTAGCTAGCTATCCATACGTATTAAGTATAAAACAGTCATAATAATACGTTTTCAACACAAGGGCAAATATCCTCCCTGCTATTCCTATACAGTGGGGCTATAATTATAGAATACAAGCACAATCATTGAAAGAGAAAATAAGCCATCTACATATTGATTGTGCGTAAGCACTATTACATTACAAGGTGAATGCATATTGTGGGGCTCGCTTGCAGCTACCTATATACATAATATATTCATCAAGCGTGCCTGACAGTGCATGTGGTAAACGTTTGGCAGTTTGAAGATGCATATGGGTTGATGAAAGCGTCGTGGACACGGTTGCAATAGGCAGTGTGGACAGATCTGGTGCATGCATGAGGTAGAATGTGCATACACATAAATAGTATACAAAAACACACTGTGAACCTCACAGATATGCACATACTATAAATGTATACAAATTCATACAAAACATGAGATTATATTATTATACAAAAATTTACACTATCAAATTACAGATGTCATTGGGGTAATAAGTGTATAGCAAGAAATCAACCAGTGTCAGCTGATACCCAATTTTCAGAAGCAGTCAGCTCCTGTGAAGCTGTTGCAGGGCGTTGTCCTCTAATTACTTCCACCACAATTTGTCGCAGATCAGAAGCAACTTCTGGAAGGCCAACACTACGAGTTTCCAGAATATGCAGTAATTTTCCATACGTTTTAAGGCATCCTGCCTCTTTTGCTGCAACAATGACATCAGTACAGAAACTTTCAGCATTATATGTTAGGACAATTTTCAAATTCCTGACCAATACCTCTTGCCGAAGCTGCAAACCAATATTCTCCCAACGGCATGCCATTCTCGGTATTAATAGTGCCACAATGGCCATATCTATCTTAGTCTTATTTATTGCTGCATTCTCAGCACTAGCAGGCTTTAAATGAGGACCTAGTGATGGAAACAGGTAGAGAGATAGAAAATAGAGTATAGTAACACCAAGAATGATACATGGCAATGCTTCATGCAAGTCTCATTCCCAGACCCTTCTGCAGTGTGCGTTTCGAGGGAGGGCCTGGGAACGAGACTAGATTCATGCATATAAATGCCAAACATACACACACAATGTCATGCAAAAACATGCACACATACATACACACAACTATGCATACACATACAATTTCAAGTATACAATGACATGAATGATGTCACTATGTAATGCATGCCTGTTTACACTTTTCATCCCTGTGTCAGAAGCAGTGTTGAAATCCATGCTTGGATTCAACAAGAATTGGTGACATTGCAATACGCCATGTGATTACACACAGTCTGACATACAGTGGAACCTCCGAAATTAGACCACCATTCAGGCCATGAAAAGTGGTCTTTTTTTCAAGGTGGTCTTAATTCTGAGAACCATACATGGATTTGGGACTAAACCAAAGCGGTCTTTTTCTAAGCTGGTTGTTTTATGGAGGTGGTCGTTTAACAGGGTTCCACTATATGAAACTATGCATGTAGAAAGTTTTCTTCAAAAGTAAGTACAGTGGAACCTTAGAAATAAGACCACCAACCAGGCCATGAAACATGGTCTTACGTACTGTAGAAGCTGTAGAAGAGTCAGATTTTGTCAATGGCATTCAATTAACACTATGGATAAATATAATAGGTTGATGCCACACATGCATAATGCCTTGGTGCATGTGATGGCCAAAACATGGAAATTATTGTAGTGTGCTCATTCCTTTTACCTTTCCGCTCAACGTCTGCCACAGGACGAGGCACTGCATATAAGAAACACATACACACACAGTGCTTATAACATGATCAGAATACTAACATTACACATAACATTACTTGCAACGGCTCCATCTACTTCCGGGTTCTGTTCTCCTTCTGCATAAGACAAGATGGTTGCTGCAGTGCAATAGTGCTAACGTAAAATCGCTGTGTCAGTCCAGTAATCCAATGTTAGGTTGTACTAAGCAAACACACGTAACTCACCTCTTGGTGTAGCATCATTTAAGTTAGCTGCAGTTAAATCCAGAGGTGCTGCAAAAGGAGAATGTATAACGTGTTCATTGCACATGGCTATTGATGTAGAACACATAACATGCAGTAATTCTCTGCCATACTTTCATCATCCACAAACTCAAAATCGCTCTCTTCCTCTTCTAGAACTGTTACAGATGCAGGTAAGCAAATTGAGAAGAACACAGCATAAAATTCAGATGTCATGTTGCATGAGGTGCAATGCATGTGAAAGTTTATCCTCACCTTTGTACTGCAATCGTCTTCTCCTTCCACAATTATAGCACAAAACAGCTGTTAAAATACAGGACAGAGTGCTCAGTACAGCAGCAATTGCTACAGTCCCAATAATGCTGCCAATTAGTGTCATTATGGAGACAAACCCAAGTGGACCAGGTGATGGCTTCACATCCGTATACCCAATCAGCTGGTAGATAAGTGCTGAAGAGTGGCTCAGAATACGTCTTGCAAAGAACAGTAAACGCTGTTCTTTGGAAGTTGTAAAGTTACATCCTCTTACGCTCAGTCCAAGCTCTTCACTGTCTGTGACCATAGTGTCTCTCATTCTAAGATCCAATTTCTCATGACAAGGTGATGCAGTACAGGGGCAGCACTTCCCTTCATTCATGTACAAGTCAACACTGCAGGCTGGGTTGTCTGCGGGAGTAACTGTTGCCGTAGTAACACATACAAGATAATCAATGCCAAAACTGGAGTAATCACCCGCAGCAATCACACCAGTTGCAAGTCCATTCGAAAGATACACCACACTGCCACTTTGAGCAGGAAAGGGATGGAGTAGCCATTCAGCAACTAATAAAGGCACAAATTGTAAAGAATGTTCACCATCGAGTTCAAATGTCATGCATTCATGCATGCAATTAGCAACAAACAATACTGATTGGAGCATACTGACCATCCTCAAATTGAATCAGTTGTTTCCCAATGATGGTACTGTCTGGTAGTCCATTCTGCACAGTGCATGAAAATGTGTAGGGTGGCCGGCCTATTATATTCCTTGGGGTAGGGATGAAGTTCAATTCCTGCAAGTGCATGTGTACATTACATACATACATAAGCAAGAGCTGACTAAGGTATAATGCCACAAAGCTACAATACCAGTACACTATAGTATTATGTAATCTATGCTGTTTGTACTTGTTTAATTGTCTCGAGATACAAATTGCATATGCTGTGTACTCCAATACCATACTTTACCACCATTTTCAACTCTGCTACAAGAGTCATTGATGTCCTTTTCATTGACTTGCCAGGTGTAGGTGGGGTCTGGGTAGCCGGTAGCACTGCAATTGACAACTGTCATTCCACTAAATGAGGCATTGAATCTAACAGTACGTTCATATGGGTGGAGATAATACACATTTCCTGTGTGGCTATCATTGCGCACAGAGAACTTTGGCTTTGCTGCATTGGGAGAGGTCAAAAGAGGTCAGGTTGGGCTTACTGTAGTGTAATGTTGTGTTATGGTCAGTCACAAGACAGGCCCCACACACAGATGGTAGAATCCCACTCAGCCACACAGTCATTAAATATGCATACCAAAAGTACACCTGTGAATGTACCTAATGAATGTAGTTCTCCAGTCTGAGGCATGATACATAATTCATATTTCATAAAGAGACATTGAGGAATAAATGCCTTCACTCTTAAACTCATTGGTTCATTCGCTCTCTGAGATCACACTTGACATATGATTTACACACATCCAAATATTTGCCAGTTAGCATGTCGGCCATTTTGCACGCATGAATACAGTTGACTTGAATGAGTGACTCAATTCACACTCATGTACGTAGCTTGGCAACATGTCTTTAACCATTATTGTATGGCAGGCAAGGATCACACTCTCAAGGCTGCTGCCTCCTCCATGTACACTGGCAGGAGGTACTGTCTGAACCACATAAGCAAGCAGCTAGAAGTATAGTCAGAGCATGTGATCAATACACTTTGGTACCAGTAAAAAAACTTAATTTACGAAAAGTGTGGACAAAGCTAATCCCAATGCATACGATTGGGCCACTGAATTCGCTACATGTTAGGCATAATGGGGCATTTATATCTGGGACGTCTTCATGGTACATTACTCCAGTAGTTGTATAATTATGCTTTGCTGGACAGGCTCCATACAGTACAACACAAGCTACTACAATTACAGAGCTGTCAAATGCCTTTCACCAGATCATGTGAAAACACCATATGTGACAGTGAGGCTACTGCATCAGTCTGCCAGATCCAATGTGCACAGGCACAGGATGGTAGTGCATTCACATAGGCACCATCCAGCTACAGTGAAGCTGCCCAAGACAACCACCTGCGGGCCAGTTCTAACTGCCCTTTGTAGAGAGGTGGCTGCTCTACAGAGGTAGATTGCAATGCTTTAGTGCTATTAGGGGCCAGGAAGGTTGGATGTTCTAGAGCGGTGGCTGCAAAACACAGTGACCATCTTAGACAGGTTCCGCTGTATAAAAACACTAAGTCTTTCTAATACACCTCCCACACATGCGTGCAGCCTACCTCCTGGAGCAACTTTCATTGAGAAGTTCACTCCAGTTGGCACTCCAGCCTCTTCACACTTGCATTGGTAACAGCCAGCTGCCTGCATGTTGACTTCACTGGCACTCAGGTTAAGGGTCTTCTCAGTTGTGTTCAATTCCACCTGCTGACCTGAGGAGTTTGTCATTGTCCAGTTGACAGTGATCCCGTCCGGACAGGTCCAGCACTCAACACTGAGGGAGGCATCCAGCACTGCTTGGCACAGGACAGCATCCTCACTGCCACAACTACTGGACAAACCTATAATGGCCAATAGGCATTGCATATATTTCAGTCATCAGTCAAATTGTCATTGAGTTGCATGCTGCCCTAACTCAGAATACTCTCTCCCTTTAATTGTTACTTGCAAAAGTACACACATTATGCAAATATCATATGAATTAAGCATATAAACCTGAGAGCTCAGATTCTCGTAGCAATAGGGGAGAAACACTTGTCAGACATGATTGAGAAGAAAGGATAATAAGCGGTCACAGCAAAGCCGATGGAAGGAGCTACGTCCAAAGACCTTAAAGGCAAACTGACGAAACAAGCCACGATCAACATCGTTACTGTCCGTAGACCTTTGAAATGACATGGGACTGCAAAGAAAGTGGTGCTGCTGGGCCAGATGTCCTGGGATCAGTTACAAACAGCAACAGGGTGACAGATTACTCAAGGTGGTGATGCTTGAGCCATTAGACAAGAATGCAGCAAACCGAATGGTGATGTTTTGGTGGATGGGGTATAGGTGTGGAGGCCACAAGTGGGGCCTGGCTGCCACAAATGAGGCTAGCTAGCTAGAAACGGCAGGTGGTGCGAAGAATGTGGAAGGAAATAACTAGCTGCCAATAAAATCAGAAGAATGAATTTGAGTCACAATGATTCTTTGAGATACTTTCGTGAAAGTTATTAGGCATGCTGGGTGGGTAATAGATTAAATCTTCTTTCGAACAATCGAGCACACCATGAACACTTGACGACTCTATTCAATTCAATACAACGTTTCGCCCATCACGGGCTTTATCAGGCACAACTGAGAATGAAAGAAAGAATCGAATCGCCTGGTGTGCTCGATTCTCCAAAAGATTGATTCTTTGAGACTTTGCTACATACTGCTAACTAAATAGGCGTGACACCCTCCGTTAGCTACAATCAATTTAGCTAGCTATCCATTCGCTACTTCCCCTGGAAGGCCTAGAGGTCTTAGCCATAGCTACGTAGCGACATAGCTTTGCCAACGGAGAGCTCTGTATCTGTCCTATATTAGAAGGGTAGTCTAATGCGCCAGGAGTGTGGCGGACAACAAACTGTGTGAGTGGGGATGAACCACAACAACAGAAGCCGTAGCTAAGTTTCTAACCAACTAGCCACTTGTAACCCTCCCACTCTTACCTGCGGGCCTTGTGTGACTCTGGTCACACAGGAAGTGTGTACTTCCCACCACTGTCGCTAGGAAGGTCAAGACTACTACTACGGCCAGCGATACAGATTTTTTGCTCATTTTACAAAGAATCTTCTTGTAAAATGGCCACCGGAAGCTGGACTAAGCATATGGCAGCCATTTTCTGATGCATGCCGTCTAGAATCACTTGCCCGCGATCTCGGGTGCGCCGTGCTGTTCCTGCTCCTCTGCAACTGGTGTTGTAAAAGTGCACGTGGCCTACAGCTATGTTTGTGCTTGCCTGCATGGTACTGGTGAATTTATATTATAATTATATAAATTATGCGTGAGTGTGTGATAATATTCTTCTAATTGGATAATTAGAAGGTGATGTAATTATAAGCTAATGTTTTAAAGTGGGCTAGTAGTGCTTGGTGTGATGTTTATGGCGTGAGGTGTGGGGTCTGGTTGTTAATAGCCAGACACCTCTTGGACAGCATTTCAATGGTACCTGCAGAGTACCAGACGTGTCCTTGGCCAAATCAGATGCATGTAGCTATTGGCCCCAATGCCATGCGTATGCATGGGTAGCTATACACATCATGCATCTGTCACACACTGCATTGAACAGTTTGCCTGACAAGCTGTTAGCTATTGGCTATGCCATTACAATTCTTCCAAACTGACATCAGATTCTGCTTTAGCTGAAGAATAGCACCCATGCTATAGCATTAGTAAGGTAGTAACTAATTACATCTCACAGCTTGTCTTTTCTTGTAATTACAGCTTATAACTATTTATTTATTTATTAACTATTAAAACTTTCTGTATAGCTGCATGGCTGCCAGCACTGTGGGTCAGATGTCTAAACTTTCATACCACCACACATGATTTGAGCAGTTGGAACCGTAACAGCAATGTAGTTCAGGCTGGAGCAGGGATCAGGTTCACAGACAATGCTCACATGACCTAATCAGACTCTTGCCCATGACAATGGGATGAGCACAAATAATACACACATCCAATTGTCAATTGTATGCACCCGCACAATATTCTTTACAATGACTTTGTGGCTAGTACACAATAGTTAGCTGTACAGGCCATTTGCAGACTGTGAGCAAGTACTTCATTAAGTCTCAGTTTCTCCTCAATTTCACATGTATAGAATTTAAAGAACATACACCATATTCTCAATCAATTCATATTTAAAGCCAGCTCTGAACACCATCTTTCAGCCACACTTCAGCAAACTCACAACTGCAGCCAAAAACAACTATTGACAATTAAAACGAACAGTGTGACAGTCACCACTCCATTGCAATGGCAAAGAACCACACATCTAGTCCAGAAGAAATACGACAAGAAATATGAAAAGAAGTATGAAAATAAGGCACACACTCTGAATCAGTTAGTTTCCCACCTCCTCGTATGCTTCATCATAATCTGCAGAGTGTTCGTTGCAGATGGCCCTGCACAGTTTGTCTGCTACACTACGATTAGCCAAATCATCAGATTCCTTCAGCACCTTCACCAGATTCTTCATTTGCTGCTCAAAGATATCATCAGGCCAGTTGTTGATTACATCATTAGCAAAGTAGGCAGCAATCACATCACGTGGCTCACTCTTCATGTGTATGGCATGTATCTGCCCATTCTGGTGTTTGTTCACCACCCTTTGTGCATACATGGCTGCCAGCACTGTGGGATCAATGTCGACTCCCTCCACAATCTTCTGGTGAACGCAACGCACACGTTCCTGAGTGCTAGAGTCTAGCAAGTTAGATTGTATAAGGGACATTAATGTCTATAGGCAGTCCAGTGTGCATCCAAAAACATGCAAAGACACTAACAATAGTCACTCATGCATGCATGCTTAACTGCACGATTCACCATGTACAATTCACATTAGTGCTAAAACACATGCCTTTATATCCTCCAGAAATTCATTTGGTGTGCTACTATTTGTTAGTTCTTAAAGGATGGTACAGCTGATTTAGCAGGGTAGTACCTGGACATTGTCTGCACAAACACAGTCAAAGCACCTATATATTTATAAGAACAGTACATGTGGCATGGAATTCTTCCATCATGAGGAAAGTGCAAGGCTTTCATATTTCTTCAACTGGAAAAAAAACATGTTGTTAGAGAGAGGACACTTATGTCCACAACAAAACACCTATGCATATCTAGCCCATTGAAACTGCTAATTTTCATCAAAGGTTTCTACTACAATCATGTGACTTTCCTGCTGACCATTAAACAATAAGCTAATAGCTATAGCTGCAAGGTGTCGTTTACCTCGATCTTGATCGTTTCTCACTGGCTGCACATCTGTTGGTCCTTCTTGTCGACGTCGATATTTTATACACCATACAAATATGTTTGATGTATAGCATCTAGGGATGTAGCCATCGATTCCGTTTTCTGGCGTTTATGCGTGCACGGTTTCACCGCACTAGTTTGCATTGCGCTAGCGCGCTAGGGACTAAAGTGTCCTAAGTAGGCTGCGCGCCCTTATATATATATAGCTATAATTATTCCGCATGCACATTTACACATAATATGCATCTGCATAACATTGTACATGTAGCTATAACTATTGGAGAGTATAATAATTATATTACAGGAAGGTATATACTGTAATTAAATTTAGAAATCAACAAAATACAAATTGTACAGAAACTGTTACAAGTTAGACGCTTATGGGATGAATTCTTCCACCTGTTCCACACTGTTACAAGTTCTGGTCAAACAAGGAAGAAAACATATAAAATCAACAAAACGTCATTTTCTCTTCTCTGAAAAACCTTGCCAACGTTTCGACCAGATGCTCTGGTCGAAATGTCGGCAAGGTATTTCAGCCCTGTTGTGAAGCTGGTATTGGAGAACCAACCCTTTCTGTTTTGTGCATGACTCTGAATTCACATCTTTGGCTGTCCATTGCCATGGCAGTGGGCCATACCCAGTTAGCTGCAATCAATTGTAGACTGTGCATTCAGACAGTCTCTCAGAAAGCGTTGGTTCTCCAATACCAGCTTCACAACAAGGTTGAAACACCTTGCCAACGTTTCGATCAGATGCTCTTGTCGAAACGTCGGCAAGGTTTCAACCCTGTTGTGAAGCTGGTATTGGAGAACCAATGCTTTCTGATGCCTGAGCCAGCTGAGAAGCCCTCACTTCATTCATGCACAAACCGTATACACACAATACAGGGGGCTCCATGACACCTTTTCTTGGACTCCAAGACAGCAACCCACCTTTTGCCCTCACCTTGAAACCAACCAACTAACCTACGATGCAGTCATTGCAGTGAGTTTCCTGATTCCTGAACCTTACAAGACTGAAATAAATCAGCAGAGGTTTCAAAACTCATAACATCAGACAGTCTCTCAGCCATGGTGCGATTGGCTTCATCATCAGATTCCTCCAGCACCTTCACCAGATTCTTCATCTGCTGCTCAAAGATATCATCAGGCCAGTTACTGAGTACACTGTTAGCAAAGTAGGCAGCAATCACATCACGTGGCTCGTGTCTCTCATGTCTGGCATGTATCTGCCCATTCTGGTGTCTGTTCACAACATTTTTTGCATACATGGCTGCCAGCACTCCAGGGTCAATGTTGACTCCATCCACAAATGCCTGGTGGATGCAGCGCACACGATCCTCAGTGCTTGTCTCTATGCAGTCACACAGAGCAAAGGGAAGTTGTACCTTACAAGAAAATACTTATGAAAGTAAGGAGCAGAGCTAAAATGGGTACACTTGGAGAACATTTTCACTTTCTTGTCACATACAATTACAAATAGCAAGTACTACAATATGTATCAAACACAATCTAAATAAATTCTTCCCATTAATGTATATACAGTGCAGATTGTAATGGAGCCAAAAAAGACAAAGTGCTATAAATGTCAGCCAAAAGCAAGATGCACTCATGGCTGTGCATGTACACACGTGTATATAACACATGACATTGCACACATTATGTATTTATATATGTCCATTTATACATCATGCCTGGCATGTGATATGTGTACTTACCACCAATGTACCACCATGAACATTCAGCATCACCAGCACCTTGTTGGACTGCGACTCCTGCAGCTGGTGCAGCTGCAGTGAATGGCTAAGAAGTAAATGTCGGCATACAGATGAAACTGTATGAAGCTATGTATGCAATATAATGAAAGAATTTCGACTTCACCTGAATTGTGAGGTGGTACCACCTGATATCTTCGTGCTGCATGCATGCAAGAAAGGAATATTAAATGCCAAATGCTGTAATGTGTAAAATGGTCCATGAAACCAATTAGAAACGCTCACCATTTGGTCTAGGGAAACATATCTTGCGAATTCCAACTCCAACTAAAATGACACAGATAAGAGTGGCTGTGCTGAGCAGGGCAGCACCTGACCCACTTCCAACAATGCTACCGATGAACGTCCCTTCTGAGAAAGAACTGGAAGACGGTGAAGTAGGCTCCTTTTCCACAGTAGTAAAACCAATCAGCTGGTAGACCTTTGCTGAAGAATAGTGTGGCAGAGTACGTCTCGCAAAGAACAATAAGTGCTGTTCTTTGGAAGTTGTAAAGTTACTGGCCTCAATGCTCAGTCCAAGCCCTTCACTGTCTGTCACTGTAGTTTCACCCATTCTAAGATCCAGGTCCATATGGCAACTGCAGTTTGGTTTAGTACAGTTGCAGCATTTCTCTTCACTCATGTACAAGTCAACGCTGCAGGCCGGGTTGTCTGCAGGAGTAACTGCTGTCATGTTTGCACAGATAAGGTACTTAATGCCATACGCGGAGTAGTCACATGCAGCAACCACACCAGTTGCATTCCCATCATGAAGATACACCACATTGCCACTCTGAATAGAACACGGATGGAGTAGCCATCCTTTGACTGTGTAATGGAAGTACAAGTTGCAAAGTACATAACTGTAGCATATAGTCTGGCTTGCTAGACCATCCTATCTACACCCCAGGCACTTAGGGCTGGGATCGCCCCCAGCGCGTAGATGGGATGGTCT
>OZ025879.1:6332367-6427367 GCA_964019415.1 Ianthella basta
ACACATGCAATAAACCCATGTCCTCTCCCTCACATACCCACATAACACAACACATATGCACACACACACACACACACACACACACACACACACACACACACACACACACACACACACACACACACACACACACACACACACACACACACACACACACACACACACACACACACACACACACACACACACACACACACACACACACACACACACACACACACACACACACACACACACACACACACACACACACACACACACCATGGCATAAGACAGCATACTCAAGCGTACTATCCATCTGCACTGGTATAAAGGCATTTAGAACAGTAACGGTGCATGCCTAACCTTTCAACTAGCTGCACATGGTTGGCAAATCTAACTATACATAATTGGCAATGGTCACCAAGATACCTAGCTCTACGTGGCTCCTTACATAAGTCCGAAGTAGCAGACTAAAGACCTTCGGGGCAAGTGGCCATTAATAAAGACAACTCGGGAATCAAGTCAGTGAACTACTGGCTGCTATCTTGCCGCGATTTCTAAGCCTGGTTACCAAATGTGTCTTGGGAGCCTTATGACGGGCTAAAAATGGTTTCTTGTCCATACTGCAACTACAGTGAAACCTGTCCAAGATGGTCACCAAGTTAGGCAACCACCCCTCTAAAACAGCCAGCCTTCCTGGCCTCAAATATCACTAAACCATTACAATCTACCTCTGTAGAACAGACACCTCTCTATAAAGATCAGTTATAACTGGCCCACAGGTGGCTGTCTTAGACAGGTTTCAGCGTAGCACTTTGAAATCAAATGGGGATATGATTTACTTGGTCACTGCACTACATCAATGCACTACATGACGGTCTGCAAAGAATAGGGTACACTGGGGATTTGAATCAGGATATAACAGCCTGCAGTTCTCAGTAAGGGTTCACCTTCAAGCAACACCTTAACGCCCTTCCTGAAAGTGCAAGCATGCATCATTTAATTCCAGACTAACTTCGCTCTAGTGAGAAAAGTGCCACCTCTGCCACACAGTTAGCTTCAGCAACAGGAATCCTTACACATCTGTCATCAGAGGAATACACGTTCAAGATGACTTTGGTCCCTGGCATAATCCTAGGCAGCTTTAATTCTTCGTCACTTCCAGAATCCCACTTGGAGAAAATAATCTCTTTCCCTCCTTTACCACAGGTGATGACACTCACTGATTGGCAGTGGTGGCTCACGGCTATCGCTGACAGACTATTGCCATTTTTCGCTCCAGCAAGAAGCCTTTCACCGTCTGCACAGGGACAAAGAAACCAAATAGAGGAAGCCTAATCAAAAGAGATCAAATCACAGAACAGCAAATTTACATTGGCAACAGCGTGACTTGGTAGAGGATCGCGTTCATACGGTGAGAGTTCATACACATTTCCTGTGTGACTCCCAGTACGCACAGAAAACTTTGGCTTTCCTGTGTGGTCCATTGTGGTGGTGTGTATGGGAATGCAGGGGTGGAGCATACTGAGTGCAGTGTAATGTTATGACAAATCACAAGACAAGCCCCATGTACACAAGGACAGAAAATCCAATTCACATGACTCATTAATATGCATACTGAAACCATACAGCTGTGTACCTGCCTAATGAATGTGCTTTTCTCCAGTCAAAGTAGTGATAGTACAGACTAGAGGTCATACAGCTACAGGCTACTGTCTCCTTCAGGCCTGTATGCCTGCGCTGCAGGCTACTGTCTCCTTCAGGCCTGTATGTACTAGTGGGTGATCCCATCAGGGCAGCATATAGGCTGCATGAAATACTAATAGGACAATCTTTTGATAGCCATGCATACTGATCATGGCCAATCTCTAATTCCACTTCTGTTCCTAGAGTTTCACAAATTTCGGAATGGAAGTGGAAATAGGGACAGTCTACATGGCCTAATCTTTTGCTAGTTGGCAGCCATTTTGTGGAGTTGGGGCTGGGTACAGGGAGCATACTCAGGTCATAATTACAGATAATGCCCATATGGTCAGACTCTTGCCCATGGCAATGGGAGAAAAATGGAAACAGATCTTGCAAACCTGCATGATGCGAATTTCAGGCAATATTTCTAGCTAGCTATCTTAGACTGCCTTAACAGCTGTACATTAGCTATATAGCTAGTGAGCTATAGGCCACTTTCAGACTGTACATGTATAGGCAAGTGCTATAATAGGCCGTCTCTGGTTCTCTTGATTGATACATTCACCATGCAAAATGTATAATGGAAATTCAGTGTAAGCACCAATCAGATACACTGAAGTACATCCTAGGCATACCTCCTGCTGCAGGCAGCCTACCTTCTTGTTCAACCATGACTGAAAAGTTCACTCCAGATGGCACTCCAGCCTCTTCACACTTGCACTGGTAACAGCCAGCTGCCTGCATGTTGACTTCACTGACACTCAGGTTGAGGGTCTGGTCAGTTGTGTTCAGCCTCACCTGCTGGCCTGAGGAGTTTGTCATTGTCCAGCTCACAGTTGTCCCATTTGGGCAAGTCCAACACTCAACACTGAGGGAGGCATCCAGCACTGCTTGGCACAGGACAGCATCCTCACTGCTACAATAACTCGATGAACCTAATAGGCAATGGGCATGCATGGAAGTCAAATCTCATTGGGCAGCTTCCCCTACACAGAATAGCTACTTACTCTGTTTAATGCTGTCTTGCACTGGTATAGATACAAAAGTCAGAAACATTAACATCTGTGACATAAACATTTTAATAAACATTAATATGTGACTGTGCACATGTGAACAGTCACAAACTTGAAACGTGAAACTATTAATTTTGCTATTATGCTA
Organism: Ianthella basta; assembly: GCA_964019415.1. NCBI lineage: Eukaryota > Metazoa > Porifera > Demospongiae > Verongiida > Ianthellidae > Ianthella > Ianthella basta. Next base: position 6,335,197 of record OZ025879.1, read on the forward strand.
TCACACATCTGAACAGTACACAATATGTGCGCCACACGCACACACACACACACACACACACACACACACACACACGCACGCACACACACACGGGCAAAACATTTCCTTATTCAGACAACAATACAAAAATAGAGAAACGGAGTCGTCGGAACAAACAGTTATTGTCTACATGTTGAGAGAAACATGACACAAATTATATACGTAACAATTAAATGACTCTTGGTTGGGTTTGGAGTAGTGACAAGGGTTGTGTATGCATTTGGCGGTTGTGTGTATGCATATGAGGCATGGCGCATGGTTTGTGTATGCATATGGAATAATGAGTAGTGTGTCTGTGTGCGTGTCACAGTGTCAATTGGTGAGTCAAAAGCTTCTTGGTGTTGTGGTGCTGCTCCCTGGTTGTGTGTCACTGACAGATCCACTGTGCTGCTGTTTACATTGGTAGGACTTTTGAGCCAGACCATCTTACCAACCGTACACACCACACACACACCCACACACCCACACACACACCCACACCCACACACCCACACCCACACACACACACACACACACACACACACACACACACACACACACACACACACACACACACACACACACACACTGCCAGCTCATTTGAGTGCGCAACACCGGTGATAGCCAAGGTTTAGGCAAGGCCAGTAACACTGGAAACGTCACTGACACCATACCTCATACAAAGGACAAACGCTTTCCCTGCTAAACGTGTTAAAAACAATTTTCGTGCTGATGGCTACACAACAGAAAAGTAGCTACGTTTATCCTTAGAAGGTAGCTAATCTAGGCGTCAGGAGCGTGGAGAGCGACAGACCATAAGGTAAAGTAGGGGGTTTCCGAACACTGCGCCGCGCTCCGACTGTATTCGAATGAACAGCTTCTCACTGTGTCAGTTTATACATTGACTCTTGCACTAACTGCATACAGAAAAGGAAGCTGTTCTACTGCGTGCAGTTCGGAAACCCCATCTTGTTCGGAAACCCCCTCCCCTACCTTACATGCCGCGATGTTGAATAAGGAGCGATCAGTCGTAGGTCGATCATCGGCCACCACATGAAGAGGTTCACTACCAGAGTCGGAGCTTTCAGTAGCTTGGTGGCTTTGAAGAATCTGTTTACGATATTATATTTCATGTTTGTCGCATTTGAAGATGAGAGTAGAGGACTCCGCGCTGACGCCAGACGTCCGGGCAGCACAGGTCAGGAAGGGCACCAGGTTGCCTTCAGAAAAGACTAAACTAAGTGTTTCTAGAAGTGCCCGTTCCGCTGTTACAAGGTTCGTTCCAAGTTACCCTGCGTTCCAAGTTACCCCGCCTTACCTTATGCGTTTGATCGCACGAAAAGTGCGGTACTGTACCTCCTATCACTATCACTAGGAAGCTCAAGACTACCAGTTCCGTCAACGATTTGGAGTCGTTGCTCCACATCTTCCTCTTGTACATAAAATGGCCGAAATAAACGAAGCTATATATAAGCTTAATAAGGGCTGGCCGATTGCATGCAAAGGATGCATGGCACCAACTGATGTTAAAAGACTTAGTAGTATACGTAGACAACCATTTTGCAAAACACTAGTAAACCTACGTACTGCTCTAGATATAGCTGCATCGTGCTCCATTGGCAGTTAATAACAATGAACAGCCAAATTATAGTGTAAACTTTGGACATGAAGCGGGCTGGGTGAAAATAAGAGCCCAGAGCTCCTGGTAAATTTATACCCCAGCTAGCGGTATATACGATATAGGTTGGTGCATGTAGTTGAAGAAAGGAAGCTGGTGGCAGAGGAGCAGGGAGGGTTTAGAAAAGGAAGAGGGTGCAGAGATCAGTTAATGACTTTGGTATTATTGGGGCAGGTGAAAGCAGTGACAAAGACAGGGATGTTTGCCAGTTTTATTGACTTTAGGAAGGCATATGACAGGGTGGACAGAGGGAAGTTGTGGAGGTGTTTAGAGGGAATGGGGTTAGGAGGTCGCCTCTCAGCTTTCCTAAAGGCAGTTTATGAGGATGTGAGTTGTGAAGTGAACGTGGGAGAGGGACGAAGTGAACCTTTCAAAGTAACATGTGGGTTGAGACAGGGATGCATCCTTTCGCCACTGTTGTTCTCCTTGTATATCAATTCACTGATAACTAAGCTGAAAGAGGCAGGAGTGGGGGTAAAGTGCAGGGGTCAGCTAATCTCAGTGTTGCTGTATGCAGATGACGCAGTGATTCTTGCAGAGGATGAAAAATCTATGAAGCATGGGTTGAACACATTAGTAGAATGGTGTAATGAATGGTCAGTTGAAGTGAATGTGGAAAAATGCGGGGTAATGCATGTGAGAAGGACAGGTGTGAAAAGGACGGAGGAGAAGTTTGATGTTGGAGGTGAAGAGATTGCAGTGGTGCAGGAGTACAAGTATCTTGGGTGTGTGATTGATGAGCACCTGCAAGGTACGAGAATGGTGGAGGAGATGGGAAAGGCGGGAGCAAGAGCACTAAGTGACTGGCTCAGAAGGTGCAGGGCCACTGTGGGGGAAGTGAGCTAGAGGAGCTACCTTTGTGAGGCTGATGGAATCTCTCGTTGAGTCTGTGCTATTGTATGGGGCAGAGGTATGAGGTGGTGGCGTGTGCAGATGCGGGCAGCAAGAATCTTTTTAGGGGTGGGGAGACTACATCCTTTGGTCTCCCTGCAATTTGAGATGAACATGCTACCAATGAAATGGGTGGCAATGAAGAGAAATATTGAGTTCTGGGTGCAGGTAATGAGGATGACTGATGGCAGGTTATTGAAAGTTGTGATGCTTGAAGCCTTGGAAGTAGGGTGTAAAGTGCGGTGGGTGAAAGAGCTGCAACAAAGTTTGGTGAGGTTCAAATGGAAGGGGTTAGATGCTGAGGTCGTGAGTGGGTTGACATTGAAAGAAGTAAAGCAGGTGTTGAAGGACATAGCATGGAGGGAAGTGAGAGAAGTATGGAGGGAAGCAGCTAGGGAACAGCCAAAGCTGGAAGAGATTGGGAGTTTAATGGATGCCGAATGCAAGGCGCGGTGTGTGGAGATAGAGTGTAAGATGCAAAGGAGGAGGATGGTGAAACTACGAGGGGGAACAGCAGAATTAAGGGTAGAAACTGGCAGATGGTGTGGGTTAAGTAGGGGCAAACGACTTTGTAAGAACTGTGACAGTGGTGAAGTGGAAGATGTCAAGCACTTTATGTGCCGGTGTGTATTTGTGGCAGAAGAGAGGAGAGAAATGGCAAGGCTGATGAATGAGATAGTGGTGGGATGGGAGAGCATGAAGGATGATGAGAGGGTGATGTGGGTACTGGAGGAGGCATGCAACGATGAAAGAGTGCGGAAGGCGCTGCAGAGGATGTGGCAGAAAAGGACAAGCTGCCCTTAAAGAACTATGCCCATTGTGATTCTTTTGACACTGTTACATTCAATTATATTATAGTGCTGCATGGGGCTGACACCCTAGTGTTTGTATTATACAACACGGTGCACTTAAATAATACTAATATCATATCATATACCCCAGTCTTTCCTTTGACGTTTTTGACGTTGCCATGGCAACCAATCAATCAATCAATCAATAACCAAAATGGATACATCTCCAATACTGGAGGTCATCCCTATACTTATACACTGATATGTTAGCATGGCAAGTAGTTAGTAATACGATATAGAAGCTATTTAAAATTATCTGTCCATCTTGAGCGTGGTCTTCCTCTTGGTCTCTTCCCCTCCATCTCTCCAACAAAAACTTTCTTTGTTAACCTCTCATTGCTCATTTCTTCCAGTCTAACCCTCCACTTCTCCTGCCTTCTCTTCACTGCATCCAAAACACTTTCTTGTCTCAACTTCTCCCTAATGTCTACATTTCTCATCCGATCCAACCTAGTCACACCTTCGATCTGCCTCAACACCTTCATCTGGGTGGCCTGCACTTTCAGTTGCTGCTGCTTAGATAGAGTCCACGTCTCACAACCATACAATAATGTTGGCATCACTGTGGCATTCACTACTTTCAGCTTAGTGCTCCTGCTCAATTCCTTCCTTCTTAGTACTACATCATGGCAACCAACAATAAAGAAATAATACGTGAACCTACAGTTGTATATCAGTGCTTACATTTATATTAAATGTATTGGGCGAAGTATTGGGTATAGAAAATTTATACTGTCGGCCATTTTATTCGGCCGGAAGTGAACGGTGTGCGAGAGCAAGGGACTTTGAAAACCGGCTTCTAAACGGCGTCTTAGCAAACTTTGGACGTTCTTTTCCACCTCTGATCCTGGAACAGACTCCTACAGCACTTCTGGTCTACGGGCAAAGAGAGAGCGCCGAACAGATCATCGACTTCGCTCCGCGCCTTCTTCGATAATGGCCGCGCCTGCCTCGGAGGACTTCACTCCGCCGCCTGGAACACATGACAGGAGTAACGTAGAAACTGGTGAGCGCCGTGATATGTACACGCTAACATTCTTCAACCGTTTGTAGCGTTGAAAAGCTTAGCTCGCACGATTGCCCTTCTAAATGCTATTCAGAACCTGGTCCACGCGTACTGCTCTGTAGCACCCTACGTACGTAGCTGTTGCTATCACAGAACACTAGCTACTCTCGCGACTGTGGGTTCCTTGGTACATTATGATTCTGTAAATACTCATTGTAAATGCATGTGCTGTAAGCAGTTATGTGTCTGTCTTTGCTGGAAATTTCTTTGTGTGTGTGTGTGTGTGTGTGTGTGTGTGTGTGTGTGTGTGTGTGTGTGTGTGTGTGTGTGTGTGTGTATGCAATGTGTGTGTGGTGTGCAGTGTGTGTGTGTGCATGTGGTGTGTGTGGTGTTTGTGTTTGTGCATGTGTGTGGTGTCTGTGCGCGTGTGGTGTGTGTGTGTGCATGTGGTGTGTGTGGTGTTTGTGTTTGTGCGTGTGTGTGTCTCGTGTCTAGTAACGGTGTGTGCGTGTGTGCTGAAGTTGCTGAGGTATATGACACAGTGTCATGTTTACCTAATGTGAGTGACAGAGCTGTGACCGAAGGGAGCAAGTATTTAATTTCGAGTTGGGGCGGCAGCCCCATGAGTTTTAACTCGAAATACTTGTTTTTTATTATGTATTATAAGTATTATCTATGTATATATATAAAGAAGGATTGAGCAGAACGGTTGTCCGCGAAGTGCTCCCGCGAGCAACGGCGCATGGACACCAAACTTTCCCAGATAACGGACGCAACACCCGGTCTCGATCTAAGGGGGGCGACGTGCGCGAAGAAGCCCCTGCCGAGGAGCGCGCGGCGAAAAACCTCCAAACGAACGGCCGCCATATTGGATTTACGGAGAAAGTATACGGTTTTCCGCGCACGCTCCTATGCTGCCAATACAAAAGAAGAACCCCAACCGTTGTTCGCAAACTCCTCCCGCGAACGTCGACGAAAAGCGACCAAACGCTCCCAGCCGTCGCACGCTGTACCTCACATCAATATAAGGTGGTAGACGTGCTAAAATAAGCTGCTGCCGAGGAGCGCGGGGCGAAAACCCAGGATGAACCGACCGTCGGCCATCTTGGATCTTGGAAGAAAGTATGCCGTATCCTAGGCGTTCGCCCAGGTGCGAGGATTGCACCCAAGCTAGCGCGATGCCGAAGCTGAGAAAAAGGAAAGGGGGTTGGCTCACACACAGAAACCATCAGCTTCTTACAACTATCCGTTGTTTGTCTACGGTGATCTTCCATGTAAATTTGCATGCACACATGGTAGCTAAGTCAGTCATACTGACATCACCAGGCCAGCCTGGACTATCCTTTGCCAGAACATGCATGACCAGCCAGTGCATTACCAGCTGGGGCCTGAGTAGCAATGGCATTACCAGCCTGTGTCCGACCAGCTGTCATACGCCGAGCACGCGGAGAGACCTGCCCGAAGATTATGTATAGATGGTACGTCCGTTTTGGCCCCCGGGGCCGATTTCGTCTAGGTCATAGCCAAGCATAAGACGTCTATATATGCCCCAAGCCGAGTCTCTTCGCCGCGGTGTAGAAGAACACGGCTGCATGCCGTTCGCTTGCCAGCCGCGCACACTCTGAAACAAAGACGCCTTACCAACCGTGCAGACTTCGAAACAAAGATGCCTTAGCAACCGCACACACCCCGTTGGAACGTCGCTCGCACTCACGACGCTATGTCAAAGACGCTCTCCCCTACCTTTGTTGTTGTAGCTATCGGCAAGCAGCGGGTCCACACGTCGGCTAGGGTGCCGATTTTTGATGCACGGCTTTTGCGTGAACTTCATGCTCAGGCGGCTACAGTCAACGTTTCACTGGAAGGACAGCGCGCTCCAGCCATTGTTCTAGCCAGGGACCAGATTCTTCAGCGATCAAGATTGGCTGCAGCGAGTTCCCTTCGAGCAGGCTGCTCATCTTGATGATGCGACGTGCGCGAAGAAGCCCCTGCCGAGGAGCGTGCGGCGAAAAACCTCCAAACTAACGTCCGCCATATTGGATTTACGGAGAAAATATACGGTTTTCCGCGCACGTTCCTATGCTGCCAATACAAAAGAAGAACCCCAACCGTTGTTCGCAAACTCCTCCCGCGAACGTCGACGAAAAGCGACCAAACGTTCCCAGCCGTCGTACGCTGTACCTCACATCAATATAAGGTGGTAGACGTGCTAAAATAAGCTGATGCCGAGGAGCGCGCGGCTAAAGCCCAGGATGAACCGACTGTCGGCCATCTTGGCTCTTGAAAGAAAGTATGCCATATCCTAGGCGTTCGCGCATCCAAGCTAGCCCGATACCGAAGCGGAGAAAAAGGAAAGGGGGTTATCTCACACACAGAAACCATCAGCTTCTTACAACTATCCGTTGTTTGTCTACGGTGATCTTCCATGTAAATTGCATGCACTCATGGTAGGTCAGTCACACTGACATCACCAGGCCAGCCTGGACTATTCTTTGTCAGAGCATGCATGATCAGCCAGTGCATTACTAGCTGGGGCCTGAGTAGCAATGGCATTACCAGCCTGTGTCTGACCAGCTGGCATACGCCGAGCACGCGGAGAGACCCGCCCGAAGGGTGGGTCTGTCCGCTAGTCTATATCAATCAATCAATCAATCAATCAATCAATCAATCAATATTTGAGTGCATCATGCCATACAGCACTAGGGTCCAGGCTGGCCCAAAGCAGCACTATATATACAAACATTTACATAAAACTGTTTAGATGATGTCCTTCACATATACAATATACAAATCAGTTAAGGGCCTGCAGGGTATAGGGAATTCATTCTGGCCCTATGTGCCAAAACGCGCCTTCCACATGGTGTGGATATCTGCTGCTATCTTGTGGTTGTGGCAAGCCAGGCACAGGAGTCTTGCTGTGGTATCTTCATCAGAATTGGAGGAATGATCATGACATTGTTTCAAAAGTGCCTCACGATGTCCAATCCAGGCTGGGCACCTGATCAGCCAATGGACCACATCTTCCACCTCTCCACTGTCGCATTCTTTGCATACTCTTTCCTCCCTCTTCAATCCATGCCATCTGCCCGTCTCCATTTGAAACGGTGCAGTACCTCCCCTCAGCTTGATCAAGACCCTCCTCTCACTTTTCATCTTCACATTTGCACAACTAGATTCTTCTTCATACTCCACAATCTTCTTCAGCATCGACAGCTTTGGTTTGTTCTCTAATTCCTGACTCCGACTGACTCTATATATATAAAGAGGTAATGAGCAGAACGGTTGTCCGCGAAGTGCTCCCGCGAACGGCCACCAATTGAGACCAAACTTTCCCAGATTATGGACGCCACACCCGGTCTCGATCTAAGTCCCTGCCGAGGAGTGCGCGGCGGAAAACCTCCAAACGACCGTCCGCCATCTGTGATTTACGGAGAAAATATACGGTTTTCCGCGCACGTTCCTATGCTGCCAATACAAAAGAAGAACCCCAACCGTTGTTCGCGAACTCCTCCCGCGAACCTTGACGAACGCGCCCAAACGTTCCCAGCTGTTGCACGCTGTACCCCATCTCAACATAAAGTGGTAGAGGTGCTAAAATAAGCTGTTGCCGAGGAGCGCGCGGCGAAAACCCAGAATGAACCGACCGTCGGCCATCTTGGTGGAAGAAAGTATGCCGTATCCTTGGCGTTCGCGCAGGTGCGAGGATTACATGCAAGCTAGCGCGATGCCGAAGCGGAGAAAGAAGAAAGGGGGTTATCTCACACACAGGAATCATCAGCTTCTTACAACTATCCGTTGTTTGTCTACGGTGATCTTCCATGTAAATTGCATGGCTTGCACACATGGTAGGTCAGTCACACTGACATCACCAGGCCAGCCTGGACTATCCTTTGCCAGAGCATGCATGACCAGCCAGTGCATTATTAGCTGGGTCCTGAGTAGCAATTGCACTACCAGCCTGTGTCCGACCAGCTGGCATATGCCAAGCACACGGAGAGACCCGCCCTTATGCACCTGGTGGTAAGACCAGGAATGTTGTTTACAGAGAAGTACTATAGCTAAAGGGTGTATTAAAAATGTTTCCTCCAAAAACAAGGGCAGATGTAAGGATGGTGCAGTGCGTACCTGCAAGGTATGGTAAAACCACCTGGCGGAAAAACCGTAGTAACAAGGGGGGGGGGGGGGGGGGACTATCCTTTGCCAGAGCATGCATAACCAGCCAGTGCATTACTAGCTGGGGCCTGAGTAGCAATGGCATTACCAGCCTATCTCCGACCAGCTGGCATACGCCGAGCACGCGAAGAGACCTGCCCGAAGGGCGGGTCTGTCCGCTAGTCTCTATATATAAAGAGGTAATGAGCAGAACGGTTTGTCCGCGAAGTGCTCCCGCGAAAGGCCACCAATTGAGACCAAACTTTCCCAGATTATGGACGCCACACCCGGTCTCGATCTAAGGGGGGCGACGTGCGCGAAGAAGTTCCTGCCGAGGAGTGCGCGGCGGAAAACCTCCAAACGACCGTCCGCCATCTGTGATTTACGGAGAAAATATACGGTTTTCCGCGCACGTTCCTATGCTGCCAATACAAAAGAAGAACCCCAACCGTTGTTCGCGAACTCCTCCTGCGAACGTCGACTAAACGTGCCCAAACGTTCCCAGCCGTGGCACGCTGTACCTCACATCAATCTAAGGTGGTAGACGTGCTAAAATAAGCTGCTACCAAGGAGTGCGCGGCGATAGCCCAGGATGAACCGACCGTCGGCCATCTTGGATCTTGGAAGAAAGTATGCCGTATCCTAGGCGTTCGCGCGCAGGTGCGAGGATTACACCCAAGCTAGCGCGATGCCGAAGCTGAGAAAAAGGAAAGGGGGGTTGTCTCACACATAAACCATCAGCTTCTTACAACTATCCGTTGTTTGTCTACGGTGATCTTCCATGTAAATGGCATGCACACATGGTAGGTCAGTCACACTGACATCACCAGGCCAGCCTGGACTATCCTTTGCCAGAGCATGCATGACCAGCCAGTGCATTACTAGCTGGGACCTGAGTAGCAATGGCATTACCAGCCTGTGTCCGACCAGCTGGCATATTCCGAGCACACATAGAGACCCGCCCTTATGGGTGTGTGTATAAAAATGTTTCTTCCAAAAAACAAGGGCAGATGTAAGGAATCTGGATGGTGCAGTGCGTACCTTCAAGGTATGGCAAAATCACCTGGCGGAAAAAACGTAGTAACAAGGAGGAGGGTCGGTCCATGCAAAGGGGGGGGGGGGGGGCAGTTGGTCCATGCAACAAGGAGGAGGGCCGGTCCATACAAAACCCAGGTCATTAACATGCGCTGACTTTGAATACGTTTTCACCATCCCTACATCTGCCAACATTTTGCTGCATTCCTTTGTACAGTATATGTCTTTATATTGCAGAAAGTCTGCATGGACATGGTAGGTCGGTCACACTAACATCACCAGGCCAGCCTGGACTATCCTTTGCCAGAGCATGCATGACCAGCCAGTGCATAACTAGCTGGGGCCTGAGTAGCAATGGCATTACCAGCCTGTGTCCGACCAGCTGGCATACGCCGAGCACGCGGAGAGACTTGCCCGAAGGGCAGGTCTGTCCGCTGGTATATCTATAAAGAAGGAGTGAGCAGAACGGTTGTCCGCGAAGTGCTCCCGCGAGCAACGGCGCATGGACGCCAAACTTTCCCAGATTACGGACGCAACACCCGGTCTCGATCTAAGGGGGGCGACGTGCGCGAAGAAGCCCCTGCCGAGGAGCGCGCGGCGAAAAACCTCCAAACGAGCGTCCGCCATATTGGATTTACGGAGAAAATATACGGTTTTCCGCGCACGCTCCTATGCTGCCAATACAAAAGAAGAACCCCAACCGTTGTTCGCGAACTCCTCCCGTGAACGTCGACGAAAAACGATCAAATGTTCCCAGCCGTCGTACGCTGTACCTCGCATCAATATAAGGTGGTAGACGTGCTAAAATAAGCTGCTGCCGAGGAGCGCGGGGCGAAAACCCAGGATGAACTAGTCTGGAGACCAGACCCTAAGCGCCCCTGCGCAAAATTGCGCAGGGGCGCTTAGGGTCTGGTCTCCAGACTAAGGATGAACCGACCGTCGGCCATCTTGGATCTGCGATAAACGTACAGGACCCCTCGACAGGACGCACTAGACCCCCCTACAGGAAGCACTCGACCTCTTTACATTTTACCCTCCTATATACAGGGCCTGCCGAAGGCGGGGGCCTTGCAGCTAGTATTATATATTATACTTATCTATTATTATATTGTACATAAATATATATACCTTGCTGTATGGCTGATCATGACTTGCATTTACTTTTGATGGCATGTGCGTGCTTGTATTCTCTGTTAGTATAATATATAATTATATAATATATTTCCATGTTTATATGCATGCATATGCCTGTCATCATTTAATTGATTTTTGTAGTGTCAATGATTGAATCTCTATCCTTAATTCTGTTCGATGAAGCACGGTAAAACCGTGCTCCCTACCATCGATCAATCCCCCATCAGCCCAGCTACCAGACTCATCTGAATGCTTTGCCACAATTATACATAATAATTACATCATATATATATATATATATATACATGTCCATACATTTTTACATCTGGTTTAATCAGTCACACCTACAGAGGTTTCAGGAGGCATAGTTTCGTCCAGCTGGTCTGCCACACTTAGATTGGCTGTATCATCATCAGAGGCCCTCAACACTGACACTAGATTCTTCATTTGCTGCGCAAATATGGCATCAGGCCAGTTGTTGACTACACTGTTAGCAAAGTAGGCAGCAATCACATCACGTGGCTCATGTCTCTTATGCATGGCATGTATCTGTCCATTCTGGTGTCTGTTCACCACCCTTTGCGCATACATGTCCGTCAGCACAGTGAGATTTATGTCAACTCCCTTAACAAGGGCTTGGTTGATGCAGCACAAACGTTCATCAATGTCAGAATCTACAGTACAATTCAAAAGGAAATTAAGTTAGGTCCTTACAGGAAATACTTTAGGCAAGTATATGCACATAGTCTAGCAAGGTATGTACACACTACACTCTCTGTCCAAATTATTGTGATTAACACATTAATATTCAACAGTCCTATTTACTAACTATAAAATAAATATGAGTACAGAAGTATTTGATGAGGAAGTCATGAGAAAATTTTGAAAGGGCCATCTGCATTCTCAAGAAAAGTTCGGTACGCATAAAAATTGGCATCTCTACATATTCATGCATGCATTTACTCCAAGAAACTGTATAAATTTGCCCCGGTGGGTAAAACAACCTCTGACTCACCAGTGGCTACTGCAGTGGGAATCTTCACACGATTCTCATCAGAAGTATACACTGCCAAGAAGTAGGTGGCCCCTGGCATGGATCCAGGTAGCTCCAACTGTCCATCACTTCTTAACTTCCACTTGGCAACAATGTCTTCTTTTCCCTCCAAGTTGGTGATGACCTTCACTGATTGGAAGGAGCGATCCACAGTGTGGCGGACTACTGGCTGGCTAGCACTGTTAGCTGCTACATGAAGAAGAGGATTTGTTTCCGATGTACCTACAATTGGATGCATGCATGCAGCAGTGAAAATCTTGAAGGTATCACAAAGAGATCAACTTACAAAACAGCAAATCCAAAATTGTAACGGCATGTGATCAACTTACATGGTATGCAATCACTTTTACTACATCACACTACATATTGTAGTGATACATGCATCTTCTAACATGCATGCAAGTTTAGCAATAATCTGTACTGTAATATGTGTGTAGTGCGAGTTTGTCTTAACCTCCATTTTCTTCTTCCTCATGGTCATCATTGGCTTCCCTGGTCATTTTCACAGTATCCCTCTTGCGTCTTCTATAGTGTCTTACACACAACGGAATACCAACAGCGATAATAATTAAACCTATAACAGTTGCACTAACGGCCGCAGACACAGCCCTATTTCCCCAAGGTGTGAGTGATGTAGTGTGGATCCATGGCAGCAATACAAAGGAAAAATTTCCAATAAACTGCTTAGCTGAGGTAGTACCATCTGTAGATATAGTCTTCTCTAACACACACACAAAATTGCCTTCAGTCGCAGACTCCACTCTGCACCCGTCAGTGGGTATACCCAGAGAGTCGTAAAACTTGACAGTAGCTACATTGATGCCAAGCTTAAGGTGACATGAGTTGTCATGACAACTGCAACATTGGAGGCTGTCAAAGAGACAGGCCGACTCGCCAGCCTCCGCAAGTTTTGGCACTGCACAGACGTAGTACTCAACTTGCACATACAAGTCAATTTGTGGGTAGGCCGCACAGATTGCAGTGGCTCTGCCATCATTTAGAGGGATTTCCCCTCGACTCTGCAATTGATGAGGTCTCATAAACCATTCAGACATTTCTGCCGACCCTGCATTTCAACAAGGTACGTAGAATGGGGAAATATTTCTATTATGAAAATGCTACAACACGTATTCTTAGGTAGTACAAACTCATGAGGTGCCTGCATGGGTGTGTCCAAACTCAGGACACTGTTGGTCTCCACCATGTGTAGATAATATTAGAAATGGAGGAGCCACATGCATGCTAGCTAACTCATGACGTCTCTGTGAATGAGTATAAATCAGTCATTCAATTCAGATATCTGGTGTTGTAACTCACAAGATAGTCTCAAAAGTAGGCTTATTATTAGGAATAGAATTAACCTTTTAAAAATCATTTTGGCGAGAATGTACACACATAATACCTAATATATAAAGCTGAAAATGTCTGTCTGTGTGTTCACGATACGCATGTGCGATTCATGCTTCATTGGTGTCAATCGATGTGGTTGCTGGGTGCACCAGGGGTCAGGTATTAGCAAGATTCATGCCGCTCGTCTTGCAGTTTGCAGAGAGATCCTTCCATTTCCACTTTTTCCTTTATGGACGACTGCCATTTTCTAATCATTGTCCCCATTGACTTCCGGTTTTACCAGGCTTAATTCGCTGTCACTGTTGGTCGAATTTAAACATATTCATCGCACCAGCTAATTTTTATTTTTAGCTGTAGCAGTAACATGGTTGCTAAAGGCATTGGGGGACAGGTTGTATAGTTTGCAAAAGGCAGGCCTCTCTGCTAGTTGCCGAGCCAAAAGGCGAGGCAAGTAATTGTGACGCGTTGTCGCCCCCCGTTTGTATATATGTATGTATGTATGTATATCCGTCCCAGTTAACCCGAGACACCTAGACTGCGCAATAGCCCGGTGTTCTCCGCAGGCGCTCATGACAACAAAACACTCTACTTGGCCACCATTAGCCACGAAACTGCTCAACATTCCACTTTATCGCTGCACGCTGCGTTCCGATTGTTGTTAACGTTGCCCATTGCTCCAGTGAGGGCTACACGCCTGTTGGTCATTCCGCCATATTGGCTGACGCCATTTGTCCCACGTGGCTGGGAACACTTTCACTGTTCACTCAGGTGAAGTGATAACGAGCACTGTGTTAGCACAGCACGGACGGGCTTCCCTGCGCAGCTCCAAATATGTAGGTGTCGATTGCCCAGCTGCCATCCAGTGCTTCGTCTGGCTTGCTATCCCTTCTTTCTGACAGCCAGTGAAAGCAGATTACAGTTCTATTGCCCAATTGTACTTGCCGTGGTCAAGTTATAATTATGCTCATGCACTGTACTTTACTGAAATAGCTAGCTGTATACGTTCAAGCGAGGCTGGTTGCATTTTAATGTATGCCCTATTGTACCATATACTTCAACTTGCTCATACACATACAGTACATAGCTGTGGCCAGTACCCCCTTTATGCTCCATACATACCCGTACATAATATCTCCCACACCTGTATGCACATCTAGCTGTAGATGCCCCATACCCATAGCCATCATATGCCCATAGAACAGCAACATTTCCTGGCACATGCCACACACACTAATGGACAGGGAGCGCATATACAATACCCAAAAACTGAACTGAAAGTATTAGTGCTCCAAAAATGATTGGCATCAATTCGCACTAGACTGCTTGGCTGAAAAGAGAGTACTGCATGGATATGCTACTAACCTGGATATGTAATATATTGTTCAGCTGTCACTGTTTGAACAATGTTGGACACCTGACAGTAGTATTTTCGCTGTTGCTCAACATTGTGAATGGTGGGTGTGAAGCACAGCACCTGTGTGGGTAGGGACAAGATACAAGGGAATCCAGATATGAGGGCCTCTTTCAGGTAATGCTATGCAGATGTCTTCTATAGCACATAATATACCCATAGCCGGAGGAAGGAAAATCAAAGTGGTCAGGCCCAATACGCGTAAATTCGGGCTGACTCCAATAACATCTTTAATGCATCTACATCTGACAGATGTGTAAATAGTCACAACACATCACATGGTAATGCATCAATTCCATGCAATGATTCATTGAAAAGAAGTTAACCTAATATTATAACAGTAACTCGAATCTGCAAAACATGTCAAAAGCACTAAATTGTGGAATAGAAATGCAACCCAGAAGAAGTTCAGAAATTAAAATATGAAGAAGGAAGTACAAGGTGTGTGGAGGACTGGACCCCTATTGTGTTTTAGCTGTGTTTACCTGTGTGTTTATTAATCTTTGTATTAGGCAGTTGAGTTGTTTGGTTATATTGTCTTGGGCCTGTAATCTATAAATAGTTGCTTATGTGTTAGTTATTTAGTGTGTCTGTTTTTAGTGTTTTTCGTATGTAATGTACCTATAGTTGGTTACATCACGTGCTTAGGAGTAGAACTGATGGTGGACACGTGTGTGAGTGCCTTGTAGTAACTGTTGCCCTTGTGATTTGATTAATCCTTGCTGTTCGTGGTTAGCGTCCGTTCGAGCCCTCCTTCGGTCCCTTACACGTGGTGGCAGTTGGTGGGATTGATCGACAGCAGGAGTTGCCGAGATCAACACCGCGGAAGTGACTGTTTAGCGAATGACAACGAGATCGGGTGTTCGTTACAGACGAGAAGAGTCCAGTATGTCGGGAGAGTCGGTGGACCTGGCGCAAATGATGAAGACCCTCCTGGAAGATAGACAGCGGCACGAAGAGGAGCTAAGGGAGGAACGGCGACGGCGCGAGGAAGAGAACAGAGTACGAGAGGCAGAACTACGCGAAGAACGCCAGAGACGCGAGGAAGAGCTCGCGAAGCGCGAAGAAGAGTCCAGGAAGCAGATACTCCTGTTGCAGGCACTCGCTGAAGGCGTGAAGAAGCAAGGTGAGGCAGCTGCACGCAAAGCTGAGAGCGATAAGGACGTGAGGGTGGCAAAATTGACAGAGAATGATGACATTGAAGCATACCTTACGACCTTTGAACGGCTGATGGGTGCATATGAGGTAAAGAAGGACAAGTGGGCTTTCAAGTTGGCTCCACAGTTGGTGGGGAAAGCACAACAGGCTTATGCTGGGCTCTCAGTCGATGATGCTAGTGACTATGATCAACTGAAGTCAGCAATTCTCCGACGGTATGACATAACTGAGGAGAGTTATCGTCAGCGCTTCAGAGCAGCAAAGCCGGGACCAGGAGAGTCCAATCGGGAGTTGGCAGCAAGGCTTGAAGACCTTGCAGGTAAGTGGATGAAAGCATGCACATCCATTGATGAGCTCAGGGACCTGGTGGTCCTGGAACAGCTCCTAATTACACTCCCTGAGGATGTCCGCATTTTTGTCAAGGAGAGGAAGCCAAGGACCAGTGTAGAAGCTGGTCGACTGGCTGATGATTATATTGCAGCGAGAAAGGAGGATGCGGCAGAGAAAGGGGAAGAGGAGAAATCCCCAGATCGACGTCAATCCCTCCGATGTGGTAAGTGCCGGAAGTTTGGTCACTCGGCACGAGACTGCAGACAGTCCCTACCTAAGTGGGAGCGAGAGAAGGACAAACGGGAGGCCGGCAAGAAGCCTAAGAGAGACCTGAAGGACATTGAGTGTTTTAATTGTCACCAGAAGGGTCATTATGCCTCTAACTGTCCTAGTAATGCTCTATTCTGCAGGGAGAAGTTGCCAGGGAAGGTGGCAGAGCAAGCAATGACCAGTACCGGCCTGACCAGGAAGGGGTCAGTTGAAGGGAGACCTGTTGACAAGATCCTCCTAGACACTGGGTGTTCGAGGACACTGGTGCATCAGGAGCTAGTTCCCAGAGACAGGCTGCTTGAAGGAGAAGCAGTGGCCATTCGCTGTGCCCATGGGGACACAGTATTGTACCCGGTAGCACTGTTGCAGGTTGCTGTAGGTACTAAGATTATGGAAGTGAGAGCCGCAGTGTCGGAGACATTACCCGTTGATGTGTTACTGGGGACTGATGTTCCTGAACTCCCTAACCTGTTGCGTACCGACTACCATGCTGATGCCATGGTGGTTGTAACAC
Source organism: Ianthella basta (assembly GCA_964019415.1). Classification (NCBI taxonomy): domain Eukaryota; kingdom Metazoa; phylum Porifera; class Demospongiae; order Verongiida; family Ianthellidae; genus Ianthella; species Ianthella basta. The sequence goes on from OZ025879.1 coordinate 6,352,049, forward strand.
GGGCTCAAAGACGTCAGATGCTCGCAGAGGAGGAAGATACTCACCAGAAGGAATGTGAGTCCGGTGCTGCTAGCACAAGTATAGAGGAAGTGGGTGAGTGGATGTCTAACTTGGAGGATGATCTCTTCAGAGGAGGACGAACCCGAACCCAACGTTCCAGGGCCCAGAAACGGGAGGAACGACGTGCCTATGCTAGGGTCATGGCGGAAGAGGATGCTTCAGCAGTGGATGATGTGCCATTGGAAAAGGGTTCTCACCCCCTTGACATCTCTGCAGACCAGCTAAGAACCCTACAATTATCAGACATGACCCTGGAAGCAGTTCAACGGGCAGCAGATGGGCAACCATGCTCAGCGGGGGTTGGTTTCTTCCGAAAGGATGGGCTGCTCTATCGCCGGTGGGCTCCACCTGGGCGTGATGAGGAGATGGCCACAGAACAGCTGGTCCTCCCAACTCAGTGTCGTAAGACGGTCCTTGAAGTAGCCCATGATATTCCACTATCAGGCCATCTGGGAAAGGGGAAGACTGCTCAACGCATTTTACAGAGATTTTACTGGCCTACATTGTACCGGGATGTTGCAGAACACTGCCGTACCTGTGAGGTGTGCCAGAAGACATCCCAACGCAGGCCCAGGAGAGTGCCACTGTCACCGCTGCCGGTGATTGAGGAGCCGTTTGGCCGAATCGCAATGGACATTGTGGGTCCATTGCCCAAAAGTCGTTCAGGAAAGAGATATGTCCTGGTCATCTGTGATTATGCCACGCGGTACCCAGAGGCTGTGGCATTACGATCCATTGATGCCGAACATATTGCGGAGGAGTTAGTGACAGTGTTTTCTCGAGTTGGTGTTCCCCGAGAAATACTAACTGATCAAGGAAGCAATTTCACATCCCGTCTTCTCACTGAGTTGTACCGGCTGTTGCATGTACATCCAATTCGCACCTCCCCTTACCATCCTCAAACTGACGGCCTGGTCGAGCGTTTCAATCAGACACTCAAAGCGATGCTCCGGAAGTCTGCACAAACAGAGGGCAAGGACTGGGACAAGCTCCTCCCATTCATGCTATTTGCATATCGGGAAGTGCCCCAAGCCTCCACGGGGTTCTCCCCATTTGAACTCCTTTATGGGAGGGCTGTCCGAGGACCTTTAGACATCTTACGTGAGTCTTGGGAAGCCGAGAAGAGGTCTGATGAGAGTGTTGTTTCGTACATGCTGTTATTGCGGGAGAAGCTGGAGAAGATGTCCCAGCTGGCTCGTAGCAACCTGCAGTCGGCACAGAGCGCCCAAAAGGCATGGTATGATCGGACAGCACGAGAGAGATCGTTTCAGGTGGGAGACCAGGTATTGATCCTCCTTCCAACCTCAACCAACAAGCTGGTGGCAGAGTGGCAGGGTCCTTACCGCATTATTAAGCGAGTGGGAGAAGTTGACTATGTGGTTCACATGCACGATCGCAGGAAGAAGAGCCGACTCTTCCATGTAAACATGCTGCGGAAGTGGCAGGTGCCTGGTTCCACTGACACTGGCTACTGGTGTGAAGAAGTGCTGGAAACCACTGAAGATGACATACCGGTATGGAGTAGTGATAATGGCAACACAGTCAATGAAGCTCGACTTGCGGAGAGGTTGAGCCAGGAGTACCGTGCTGCATTGACAGGCGTGCTGGAGGAGTTTTCAGATGTCTTCCAGGACAAGCCTGGGAGGACTTCGGTCATTGAACATGCCATCGAGACTGGTTCAGCACAGCCAGTGAGACTTCCACCGTATAGGTTACCACATGCCTACCGTCAGGCAGTGAAGGATGAGCTAGAGGAGATGATTTCCTCAGGAATCATTGAACCAGCGGCGAGTGAGTGGAGTGCCCCTATCGTTCCAGTAAAGAAGAAGGACGGGTCCTTGCGACTCTGTGTGGACTATCGGCGACTCAACCAGGTGTCAGTGACTGATGCCTATCCAATGCCCAGGGTGGATGACCTCATTGATCGTGTAGGAAAGTCCACCTACATCTCAACTTTGGATCTGACACGAGGCTATTGGCAGGTCCCGGTGGCTATGAAAGACAGGCCAAAGACAGCCTTTACTACCCCATTTGGACTGTATCAGTTCAATATGATGCCGTTTGGGCTGAAGGGGGCACCCGCAACCTTCCAGAGGCTCATGGACCGTGTCATTCATGGGCTTGACTTTGCTGCTGCATACTTAGATGATTTGATTGTTTTCAGTGAGTCATGGGAGAACCACTTGTCCCACATCCAAATGATTTTGGAACGACTCCGTCAGGCAGGATTGACTGTGAAGGCCAGAAAGTGTGAGTTGGGGGCTGCTGAATGTGTCTATCTAGGCCATATTGTTGGCAGTGGAACGGTCAAGCCAGAAGGAGATAAGACTGCTGCAGTACAGCAGTTTCCAACTCCTGAGACAAAGAAAACAGTACATTCCTTTTTAGGACTTACCGGCTACTACCGTCGTTTCGTGGAAAACTATTCGACAGTCGCTGCACCTCTCACTGACCTCACTAAAAAGGACAGCCCCCATAAGGTAGTATGGACAGCGGCTTGTGAGCGAGCTTTCACCAAGCTCAAGGAGTTACTCACCACTGCACCCGTACTTATGAGTCCCGACTTTGAAAAGTCATTTATACTCCAGACTGATGCATCAGAGCAGGGTGTTGGTGCTGTTCTCAGCCAACTAGGTGACGATGGTCTAGAACATCCAGTGGCGTACTGGAGCCGGAAGTTACTTCCACGTGAACAAAGATACTCCACCATCGAAAAGGAGTGTTTGGCTATTAAGCTGGCAGTCCAGGCTTTCCGTGTCTACCTGCTTGGTCAGCCCTTTCACATTGAGACAGATCATCGTTCCCTCGTATGGATGGAGAGGCTCAAGCACACAAACAACCGCCTGGCTCGTTGGAGCCTTGCTTTACAGCCCTTCCAGTTCACCATCCGCCATCGTGCTGGGAGTGCCAATGGCAATGCCGATGCCCTCTCGCGCGCAACAAACTAGTTAGCTTGTTGCTGAAGAAGGGGGGAGGGGTGTGGAGGACTGGACCCCTATTGTGTTTTAGCTGTGTTTACCTGTGTGTTTATTAATCTTTGTATTAGGCAGTTGAGTTGTTTGGTTATATTGTCTTGGGCCTGTAATCTATAAATAGTTGCTTATGTGTTAGTTATTTAGTGTGTCTGTTTTTAGTGTTTTTCGTATGTAATGTACCTATAGTTGGTTACATCACGTGCTTAGGAGTAGAACTGATGGTGGACACGTGTGTGAGTGCCTTGTAGTAACTGTTGCCCTTGTGATTTGATTAATCCTTGCTGTTCGTGGTTAGCGTCCGTTCGAGCCCTCATTCGGTCCCTTACAAGGTGCAATTATGTGAAATTAAGAAAACCTACCAAAAAGACTATATCTGTGTTCATTGTTCTGTACAAAATCATTGGCTTCCTTTATCAGATGCCTTTCTGTAAATTCCTTGTGGACATGCAGAGTCATTAGGTAATTTAGGCGGCAAACAGCTGAGTCCACTGGCATTCCCTGCTTGTGAAGAGGCCATTTTGTTATTCCAACGTGTGCTCCGATTGCACAATAAAAACATCAATCTATCAATTCGGTAGAGGAATTCGATTGTGAATTCAGAATTACATAAAACTATAGCTAGTTCTTGAGTATAGCTCCTGTTTTCCCTGATTGTTATTCATTAATAATATTAAAATTTGGGTAAGGTGAGTCTTCTTTAACATTTGCAAGTTATTTAAAAAAAAATGGTTGAGTTCCCCTGAAAAGTGGTCCGGCCAAAGCCTGACCAACCGGACCGGTTCCAGCGGCCTTGATACCAGTATCACATCAGTGCTACAAATACTGTATAGCACAAAAGTTTCATGGGAGAAATTTTGCAGATTTCACAGATAGATCACGATTCGCAAAAATATTCCCTGCGAATATTTTGTATTAACCCTATGCTTATACACTAATTGAACTTAGACGGATGATGGCATAGCTAATTGCCTGTAACTATACACCGCAGCAAATCTAGCCTAGCTGTGCGTGCTAAGAAGGCACAGTGCCTCGTGCCCCTTATCTCATGCCGAGTGTTTACTGCTACAGCCCTAACGTTTTCAGCTGCTACAGGTGAGGCTGTGATTGATGTCTCTGTAGTGACGGTATGCTTTGAATGAGTGTACCGTAGCACAAACTGGGTCACTGAATAAGTATAAGCAATAGTACTTTCACTTTAGCATTGCGTTCAATAGAACTGTTGGACATCCTACAAACACTTGAATCAACCTTTTAGGAGCGAATGACTAGTTTACTCCTCATAGAAATTCATTATTGGCACAGTTTAAGAGCTGTTTTCTTTTGCTACAGACCTTCAAAGCGGACTGCTTTTCCTGTCTCTTTGTAGCGCCCGACGCCCTCAATCAACCATTAAAGTTTGCACGTATTCGCTTACTTACTACTCCTAATACCAATCCATTCTGTACTAGTCTATGGAACAGAGGCCACTTGAACAAGAGTCCATAGACTCCCATTAAAATTGCTACTGTGGTAGAGGCAAAATAAGTAATCTCTAAGCTTTACAGCATGCGGAAACTCACCATTACCGTCGTCTTCCTCCATTTTCATGTTCTTCATCTATACATGCTTGCATAACGTTCTTAAACTGGCAAATGAGGAGCCCTTGGTATTCTTGAAGGCAGTGTTGAACTACCCTCACATCATCTTTGCCTATCTGTCAGTGACAATGCCACAAAGTGCGCACGTGGCTCAAGTCATTTTTAGGGGCTGCCACAGGCAGCCCCTATATTATGATATTGTAGAGGCTCATAGTTGCGTTGATAATACAATGATACGAGCGTACAGGGATCCTGTGCGCAGTTGACAAAGACCTTCGGGTCGAAGCGTCCTGCATTTGATTGATTTATCATTATCAGTTGTGCCTTGCTCAAGAATCTCGTATCATTGTAGCCCCTATATCGTTTTGACATTTTGTTGTATAACTTGGTGTCCCACTTCCAGTGGTATATATGTAGGTATGTCCGTTTACATAATACATAAACTGCGGTAGTGTAACTGTGCCAGCATTGAGAGGGAACCCGGCATCAGTGCTGGGGACCACTGGCCAGCTGCCTGGTCAAGACTTCCTTTTTTAATTGGCTGACTAGCTAACAGTGACGCATGACCTTTACATAAGTGTAGTGTTATGCTATGTAATTGTATTCACTGTACACTTCCTACAGTGAATCCTTGGTTATCCGAACCTCGATTATCCGGATCCTCGATTATCTGGATCACAAAATTATCTTGCACGTGACATGTGGAATATGCAATTACTAGCAGGGCACCCGCCCTCGGTGGGCTTCTGCTTCAGCAAGTTGCACGACAGCGAGCCGGGCCCAGGCTGATTTGAAGAATCTGCACTGTTAGCAACGGAGGGTAGCTGCTATAACGACGGCCGAGTTAAATTCGATCGTTGGACAACGGCGAATCAAACTGCCCAATAACGGGAAGTCAATGAGCAATAATCAATAAAATGGCCATCAGCAGCGAATGAAAAACCGTAAATTGAAGGATATCTCTTCAGGAACTGCAAGACGGGTGATTTCAACCTGCGGTGGACACTTTTGGAGCCCCACTTTAAAATCCCTGAGAGTATGGTGACGTTCTGTTCCGTATTTATTGCGCCAAAAGCAATACCAGCCTGAAGTAAATCAGTACAACACATGTACGTTGATTGTGAGAGAACATCCATGCCCTCGCAGTCCATAAACGAGGAAAGTCCCTAAAGCAGAGGACCTCACTAGAGTTGCTATGAAAGTAAATGTATGTATGAACGCATGCATGTGTATTTGTACAATTAATGTTGTAGTTGTTTGTATTTCACTTATCCAAACTTTTCACTTATCTGAACAAAATGTTTGTGGCATTTGACCAAAGGGGTTCGAATAACCGAGGATTCACTGTATTTCTGTTCACTTCTTGTCCACATAATATTATTACTGCCCGTTGTAATATTTTAGTTTTGAATTAACAATAATTATATTCATGCTAGCATTTATATTATTAAAGTAGTGACCAAAGATTTGAGGATAGGGAATTATAATGAACGCCATGTTATTCAGCCGGATGTGGACCGTGTGCGAGACCAAGGGACTTTCAAAACCGACTTCTAAACGTCGTCTTAGCGAACTTTGGACGTCCTCTACAGCACTTCTGGTCGACGGGCAAAGAGACAGCTTCAAGACAGCGCCCAACAGGTCATCAACTTCACCCCGCGCCTTCTTCAATAATGGCCGCGCCTGCCTCGGAGGACTTCACTTCACTGCCTGGAGCACATGACAGGAGTAACATAGAAACTGGTGAGCTCCGTGATATGTACACGCTACCATTTTCAACCATCTGTAGGGTTGAAAAGCTTAGCCCGCACAGTTGCCCTTCTAAATGCTCTTCAGAATCTGGCCCACACGTACTGCGCTGTAGCAAACCACGTACGAAGCTTTTGCCATCACAGAACACCAGCTATTCTCGCGACTGTGGGTTCCTTCGTACATTATGTTTCTGTATATACTCTGTAAATGCATGTGCTGCAAGCAGTCATGTGTTTGTGCTGGTGGAGATTTCACTGTGCTTGTGTGTGCGTGCGTGTGTGTGTGTGTGTGTGTGTGTGTGTGTGTGTGTGTGTGTGTGTGTGTGTGTGTGTGTGTGTGTGTGCTGAGGTCACTGAGGTGTATGACACAATGTCATGTTTACCTATTGTGAGTGACAGAGCAGCGACCGAAGACAGCATTTCGAGTTGGGGCAGCAGCCCCACGAGTTTTTTTAACTCGAAATACTTCTCTGTGCGCCGCCATTTTAACTACGCATATGAGTGCATGGGTCACGATGTTACAGTTCGAGCCTATAAGGTTGGAAGAGCATTCTCCATCCAACGTATATCACTGTCAGTACGCTTACGCATTCCAATAAATCATAATCTGCAGGACAGCCACCTTCAACACATCACGTGTACCAAGCTGTGTGAGAAAGCTGTTAGGCCTACTGTAGCCTAGTCTCATTCACAGACCCTTTTGGAGTGTATGTGGGTCTGGGGATAAGACTAACTTTAACCCACAACAATGCGCAATTGAGCAATTTGGGAGTTTAAAGATGAAATATTCACCCACAATAATAGTATCCATTAAAGAAACATACCGGCAAACACATGCAGCAACACTTTACTAACCACCACATGCTGTACCCCTACCTCAGGTTGGTCCTCATAAAATGAGAGGCAGGGGTCACTGGACGCATTATAGTGATGCCCACTGCCATCATCATAGTACCACCAGTAGTGAAGATCAGGGTATCCTACAGCAGAGCAGTTGATGCAGACCATGCCAGCACTGGTCTCCTCCAGTGGAACACGGCGTGTCTCAGGATGGAGGTCAAAATGTGTGGGACCACCATCTTCCTCTGTCCTTACTAAGAATGTGGGAGGCACTGGGGGGGGGGGGGGGAGGGGGGGAATGTGGTTAGTGGGAGCAAAACTATATCAGTCATCTGTAGGCCTTACTACCTGTTCAACTCATAAGAAAACAGCAGGCTGCCATTAGATTTCAGCAAGGCAGAGAAAGCTCTGCTCTGAAGCTTGAGGTCAACAGACAGAGTCAGGCAGCATTGCAACTTGCAAGTAAAGCATCTGTGTATCTTCTGTTCTACATAAAGGGCAGCTGTATCCTATAAGTACATACTCGTAAGCCTCGATCCAGCCTGTAACATGGCTCTGGCTCACCCCACAATGCCATGCATTCACCTAGAAGCAAGTATGGAGCTATGCATGTACGTACATATGGCTGGAGCAGTGAGTACTGGGTCATGAAATCAATGGTTGAGTACATGGTGAATTATGATTCTAAGCACATGCCGTTTGGGCTGTGAGTGCAATTTCCTCCTCTACTGTGAGTGCACTTTCCTCGGGAAAGTTCATACATACATTCCTTGTACATGCTGTACATAAGATTCCAGTGCTCACCTGGAAGGTCCACTTGTACGGTGAAGTTAAGTCCACTCCTGCCACATTCGCACATGTAGCACCCTGAGGCTTTCTCGTTTGTCACGTTGACTGCAGCTATCACCAGAGTCTTGTTCTGCTCAGGAAGCAACTTGAACTCCTCCTCAGATGAATTGCTGAAGGTCCACTGCACTGTGTCTTGGTCACCACATGGAGAGCATGTCAAAGTTAGAGTGAAGTTCTCCACTGCCTGACACACGCTTGCATTGGATGCACCACAATGACCTTGGACTAGAACAGCAGTAGTGAGAATAGAGCAATTTCACAACAGCCACAAACACTGAACCCAGAAGGTCACAAAAATGCCCTTTGTGCATATATATATGACACGTTCTGTATTGAACATTCATGCTCACCCACACAAGACACTGCATGTGTACAGAAGCGCACTAAAGTAACTGAGTTGGCACTTTCATAATGGTTGTGGGGCAAGTGGCTGCTTCCAACAAACACTTGGCAAACTAGCACAGATGATCTGAGGCTTCATGATCACTCTAACTTGAAGTCTCCGTCAGGCACCAACACACAGGGGCACTCAACAGTGTCACATACTGTACTTAAGTATAGAGAAAAGGTGGCTATATCCGGTAAAAGGTAATACACAGACACTGCAGACTGTTTCACTCGTATCTAATTATAGATAATGGAGTTAGGCCAATTTTTGGCCGCACTAATCTCATGTGCAATGGGCCGATGATGTCATTGTAACTGCTGTATGTAGCAATGCAAACAGGCCGAAAGTTAAACCGATTGCTGAACTATCCAAGAAATCAAGACATTCAGGGGGCTGAGAGCTCTCAGCAGCACTCATCAACTTTCACTCAAAGACCAAATCTCAACTGATAATCATTAGAAATTAGCTCAAGCTTTAGGGAAGAACCACACAGGAGCCAGCTCAAAGTAACAACCATGCATGAGTCAGCTCAAGGGAGCAATCAGTCAGCTGTATGCTACTCTATAACTGCAACTTACAACCTCATTAACTTTCACTCAATAGTCAATACTTGATAGCCAGCATTGAAAGTGCTTTACGTCAAAAGCACTGGCATTGAAAGTGCCTGCATCGGGCGCCTAAGTATGGACAAAGCTAGTATGGACAAAGTATCATCATCCCTTCCAGTCTGTTCCCGTGTGGAAGCACATGAGCTTATGACTTCTTATGACCTCATGGAGAACAGCTATCACGACAAGCAACTTTAGGCGAGGTTAGCTATTTCTTTTCTATAATATAAGGTTAGTTTACCTACAGATTCGATCAGAGCCTGCTTTATACGGCAATAAACTACCCCATAAGATCTACCTTTATATGGGAAGATACCATAGCTGTCATGATCAGGAGTTGCCAAGACAGCGAACTACGTGCGCACGTCATAGGCTAGCTACCTCGCTACCAGTTGTCGAGGTGAAACCGCCCTTGTAGTTACCTTTCACTTTCGTCTCCGCGCACTGAACAATCTGATCTCCACTTTGTAAGACTGAACCCTCAGCAAGTAGTAGAGTTGCGACGCAACAGAGAGCTGCGAACTTGAACAACCGTACGCGTAGATCCTCCATCTTGTTCGTCTATGTCCGTTGCCACGTGACATGACACATATATATATGTACATGGTCATGATCGCGCGCGTGGCTAGTGTAGCTACCACGGCTGTTTCGAGACGGCAACTTAGTTTTCCGAAATGAGAAATTGGGAAATGGAATGGGAATGCGTGTACAACGACTGTCGTCGATGTCGGCCAGTTACTGCCTTTCCCCCAGGCCATCTCCGATGCTAAGGAGGCCGGAACTCTGCATCTGGATAGATCTGACCCAGTAAAGGTGAGCTGTGTTTTAAAAATTGTGGAACATGGCTTTACGTTACGAAACTAGCCAGTTTCCCCGCAAAGGTTTAAATGGCTCGTAGCGTAGTTCTGCGGGTTTTCCCGCCAGTGAGCTATGTCTTGTGTGATAGCCAAGGGAGTGTAGAACTAGGCGATACAGAGCCTGTTCTGCTGCTCGCTAAACTTTTGGCGAAATACGCGTTTGTAATGTAGCATGTTCTGCCATTTGCATTTGCCTTGCGCAATTATCATATAAGCTATGCACACTTTCTCACATTTCCACAGTCAACCTCATGAAATTTACATTAATCTGTACATGTGCAGATCGAGTTTGCTCTTCATGTATATGTAGCCATATGTTTAGCTGTGCAGCAGCCGGTACAGCAGTTAGCTATGTGTGTAGCTGCCGTTGCTTCTTGAAATCAAAGATGACATAGCTAAGCAACTGAGCTAGCTAATTTTTGTCTGTAAACGCTGACAGCATGACATATGTAAATGACACAATCAGGCAATCAGCATATATATAACTGTGGAAAAATACAGATGTTCAAATAGCATGCCTATTAATGAATGCAGCTCTGTTTCATAGTAGGGTAGTCAGTTCTAAAATACATAAGTTGCTAATTCTGTTTGAAGTTTTGTAGCTACCAGTCTCTCTCTTGTTCTCTCCCTCCATCTATGTGTATGGTGCACTCATGTCCTCTCATACCCCTCTCAGACTGGAGGAGCCACCATATGTTCTCACAATTAAGTTCATGATCTAATGGCTGATCTTCTCACCGATGTCTGCCATGACGTCAATGTGGAGCCCCGCTTGCAACCCCTTTCCAGTGAAATATTTTTCACCTGTAGCACAGCAACAGAAGACAACTCAAGGCTAGACATTGCAGCAAGTGCATTCTGCTGCGGAAGATTGAGAGAGCATCTTTCAACGTAAGGGTAATTAACCCTCAAACCTCAAACCAAACACCACAGATGACCTCTTGCTACCGACGCCTCAAGCGTAAGAAGAGGCAGAAATACGATCAGTGAGTTTGAGAAGTTGAACACGCATCCTTAAATTTGTCCCACTGGTGATGTCCTGCACTGGAGGAGCAAGCCCCAGTGCAACAGTGTTTCTCAAAAGGCTCACTGTACTGTCGTCAGAGAAGAACCTTATCAACTACAGCACAGTCATAGAACTCTTGAGATTCTACCTCAGCCTCGCCCTACTGCGACCCTCGATTGTGTGTTTCCACAGCAGCAGATCATCTGCATGCCACCCAAAATGACTTGAACTAGGAATTGCAGATCTGGCCATGACAGAGGGCCAGATCAGATGATGCTAACTGTCTTAACTGTCTTCACAAGCATCCGCCATTATCATTACTTTTTATTGTTATTGTTATAATTGTGTATGTTGCATTGGATTCTTTATTGTGGTTTACTCGTTGCCTATGTGTGTATTATATAAATATTTGATTGTTTGTGTGATTTGATTGTAAACATCTGATTGTTTAATGACTTCTTATATTATTATTGTATTATTATAATACTGATTGGGGGACCAATATGTTAATAATTAATAGAATGCGATTTAGCATAATATCATGTCAATGGTGTGTACAAATATGCATGCATATTCACATGTACAACCACATAATTATGTAGTATAATGTTCGGGTATATTAGTCTAGTGACATACAAAATTGTCTATCATTTGCCAACTGCAGCCTTTTCATCAAACCTACACCTGACAACATATAGATCGATGCACATGAAAGATCAATGTAAGGCATGTATAATATATATTATACATGCAACAGGATGAATAAAATGTAGCTATAACATCAATCATCGCAATACGTATATACGTATATTATATGAAGTCCATGCCATGTGACAGAATTTCATCGATCAATTTTGAAGTGTATAATAATATGTGACATTCATGTCCATACACATAGAAGATCTTCCCATGCATATTCAAATTCTACTGACAGCTATCAAGTAGGCCTGCCTGATTGAATGCAAATGCAAATGACAGAACATGCTACATTACAAACGCGTATTTCGCCAAAAGTTTAGCGCGCAGCAGAACAGGCTCTGTATCACATAGTTCTACACTCCCTTGGCTATCACACAAGACATAGCTCACTGGCGGGAAAACCCGCAGAACTACGCTACGAGCAATTTACTAACGCGAACAATAGTCGATATTTTCACACTGGGAAAGAGTAATCCACAAGTTTGAATGCAAATACCGCTTAATTTTGGTCACCTCTATCCATGCAAAGGGTTTCACTTTCCGTGCACGAGTTTTCGTGCAGTAAAGGGTAGAGATTCCTTTGCATAGCTTCCCTCGAGAAAAACTCGTGCGCGCCCTTCTGGTTTCCAAACCAAACCTAAGCTGCCGCCATTTATATATGCGAAACAGCCGTGGTAGCTCATTCTCGCCAGTCGAACATCAATTAGCTAGTCCATAGTCTGGCTTTCTAGACCATCCCAAGTCGACGAAGCTTGCGGTCTACAACATAGCACTCCAGAACTAGCAATTTGCTACATAAAATTAATTAATGTTGGGCACTCATTCCCCTCGAGCTGTCACTCGTGCATATGCACAGGACCAACACTGTGGGGCCAATTGCAATTAATGTCACAGCACCAGTCATTTTGCATAATATAATTATGCAATTGGTTTGTATAGACACAGGACTTTAATTTGTTTGTATAATAGCCTTCTGACAAGCTGTGTGTGTGATTGGTTACAGCAATGCATCAATGTGCGTTGACCTTTAACACCAGATTCCGCTTCAAGCAGCACAATGTGGCTCACTCCGTATGGTATGAAATCTTCTATTCTGGTGTCCCCTAAATTAATATATAGGCATTAAATTAACTGTACAGGTATATGCAGAATTGATTGGTCCCTCATATCTACAGGCACTGCATGTTGATATATAATAGATGAAGCCATGCCCTCTGTCACCTCACAAGCTGCTACGTATGTGCTTCATTGGGGTCCACTATATGTACATTAACATTGCTCAATCAAAACATAATAATCAGCTACCAAATACACGTATAGGAAAAGATGAACAACGAGAATACACATATCACACAATTTATGTCACATAATTGCTGATTACTGTAAGTGTGAAAACCTGTTTGAAAATGTGTACATATATGTACAATGCCTGCTCTACTTATAAACCCAATGCAATCACTATATCAAATTATCCAGGCAGCATAGGATCGTCTTCCCCTGCCGTTGAATCAAGATTTGAATCATGATCAATATCATTGGTAGACGTTGGCTGGTTACTGTCTGCTGTACCATTCGGGTTACCCCTTGCATCAGCATCATTGGTGGATGTGCCGTACCTCTGACGAATGCTGCGTGCCACTCGATGGAGTTTAACGGCGTCACCTTCCAATACATCTATTAGATGTTGCCAACTAGTAAGCTTCTCCTGTTGAAACGCAGCAGTAAATATATGTCCACACTTAACATCATCTGGTTCTGGACGGCCTATCCAAAGGTTAACTTCATCATGCAGCCCCAAAACGTTACCAATCTGAGACCAACGTGGTGCCATTTCAAGAATGAAGTGTGCCACATTGCACATCTCAAAAGGCACATCAGTCTCAAAGGGGGCTGAATAGGCATTACTGGAGTTTGAATCTGCATTATGTTCTGCAAAATTATAAGAGCAGACATGTCTGTCATGCATGTTTGTCACTCTCACATCTATGGTTATCATATATACAATCATCATAGTACAGAAATGCAAGACCAGTCGGTATAACATCAGGTAATTATAGCTACCCCAGAGTCATACACACGTGCTGAAATGTGACTCTATCCAGCAGCATCATCGACATAGTGAGAAATGAGAGAACATTCACTTCCTATACTATGAAAGGGAAACATATATACCACTTACCCACTGCAGATTGGCCTCCCTCTCCTCCTCCATGCCTATGGTCAGTTGATCCATTTATGAAGCTTCCAGTGGTTCCAGGATGTTCGCTCTTGCTCCTTCTAATCCACTTGCATATTACGCAGCATAGACACATAATTACAGCAAACTGTGCAGGACATACTACAATCAGAATTATGGACGCTAACAGTGGGATCGGGTTTTGAGGTTGCAGCTGGTGGGGAAGTACTAGTTGAAAGTGAAACAGTGCAAGGGCTTGCTCCTTTGATGAAACCACTTCCGTTTCTCTGTGTGCCAAGCAAACAAAGCTACTGCTCGCTGTCTTTGAGCGCACTTGGCATGCTGGTACACTAAAGTTATTTGAGTTCGGCGGTGATAGGCTAGGGGTAGCAGTCACTCCTGGCCCCAGGACCCTTTCGCCACACATACCACACTGGCAGCATTCACTGGAACCATTGGCAATAAACGGAGCTGCTACCCAATCTAGGTCAGTTTGTCCACCGTGATAGATACAAACTTTGTAGTAGATTTCGACTCCATCCTCAGGATTCACCGCACAGTAAGCAGCACCCACTTTGCCATCTGACATTGTCACAGAACCATGACTTTGAGACTCGTGGGGTGTCAGAAAGTAGTCGTAGTAGGCTGTAGAGCATGAAGAGTCACAAGAAGCAAGGACAGTTAGATGAGACAACTGCATGTCTGAACAACTAGTCTCCCTCTCCCATGCAGTCCCTAGTTCCCATATGCATGCTTCATCAGGAGTACCATAATCGTTGAAAATTTTGTTGTGTGGAAATTTTCGTGGTTGCCTCCATCCACAAAAATTATGCCCATTAAAATTTATGTACAAAGAATACAGTAGTAACTAATATAATACGTTTAATATATTAAAACGATACAAAGGTCTGCATCTGAACTCGCACGGCACTTGCGTTTGTAGGAGCTGTGAAGGATGGCTCTTCTGAGGTGTCTACAGTGGAAAGAAACTAAGGACTTCCAGATTCATGCAGCTCACTAGCGTCTGCTATACTACCTTCACAGCCATCGCAAAAGTGAACATGGAGGTCCGCGCTGCACGGAGTGCGAAGGGGAGCGCCGGCCTTACCAGGACTACAGTGCCGCCGCTAGCCCTAGGTTTGGGCCGCAAATGGGCAAACTCTGCTTGCATCGCGGTAAGGTTGCAGCAACGCGCTTCTTCTTTTCCAGGGAGCTGAAATATTGGGTCAACGAGACTAAAGCGTGTTCGGTCAGGAAGGCTTACGTTGGAGTATGAGGAAAGATATAGAAGACATTCACTTCGCAAAGTGTAGTACTCTGTATTCTGCTGTGTTTAACAATGTACACAGTTACATTTCATGGGGTTTAAATTTTGTAGGTAGCCCAGGCCACGAAATTTATGCCCCACAAAAATTTGACACATGAAATTTTTGCCCCACGAAAATTTCTATGATTACGGTACTTCCACTTAGATGGTTAATTGCAATGGTTTGCAATTAACCAGCATTATTCATTACACTAGACGTTGTACACTTCACAACATTACAAATTAACAATTTAGTATGGGATTCTTCACTACCAATCACATACAAATACACTGTACCTGCGTACCTTGTAAGTGAATCTGTTGCTCAGCAGTAAAACCTCCTACAGCATTACTCACAATGCAGTAGTACGTCACAAGGGTAGATAACTCTTCCCGACTAGGAAACATAATTACAAGAACCTGCACATACAAAGGTGTATGTATGTATAATACACATCACACAGGCAGAAATAGTCAGGCCTAGCACAACCATGTAAACATCAACACATGTAACCCCAGAGGCTCACTTGTCCATTCTCAGTAACATTGTAGTTGGGAAAGTTATAAACTGATGTCATGTTGCCATTACTGCTCAGGTACCAACTGACTCTAGGAGGCGGCCACCCACTGTTGGTGCAGTTAACAGTTAACACTCCCACACTGGTAGCATTCAGTTCTGTCTGCACCAGTTCAGGATGGATGTACACCTCTCCATCAATTGTATCATTCTCCACAAGCAAATAAGGACATTCTATAAGGGAATAAAATAAAGAACAATTGAACAACACACAGTCATAAAATCTTATTATAATAAATGCAATGCACATTTCTATGCTCAGGAATTACTCCCTCAATGGAACGTCATGAAATGCAGTAGGATTATGAAGAGGCGTAGCGAGAGTAACTTGGTAGAGCCAAAATTTCATTTCAAGCTGTTCCGGCGAAGTTCTTGTCACTTTTACAGTCACCAGTATATCTAAGAGATAGGGAAAACATCGTGTTTCGTTGTCCACAAACTCCTTCACCAATCTTCACCAAACTTGGAAGAGTATAATATACCACGGCAATACATGCGGGGGGGGGGGGGGGGTGGACCTACGGTGGTTAGCACCTTTGCCCACTGGACTCCTTTAGATGAAATGAAGTAACATAAGTAAATTCTGTATGTACAAAGTTTTACGGAACAAGTCTACGGAATGCTCCTAATCAAAATGGAAGGTTTTGATTGGTTAAATGCTCAAATTACGAACCGTAGACTGGAAACCCACCCAAAGGATGGGTATTCAGCTAGTACACATAAATGTTGGAGTGACGTTTCCACAGAAGTTTGATGTTTCAATCATATCGTATAGTTCGACAATTGTCTGAGAATCAGGAGTAGTAGTGTAGATTAGCTAAGTTCTCATTGCAATTGCATGACCTGCTTGTAAGTATTCAATAACTGCCCTTCATTATAAATACAGTAATTACACAACTTACCCTCCACTTGAATAGTTACTGAGAAGGAATACGATTTGCTATCACAGACACAAGTGTAGCAGCCAGAGTCACTTGGCTCAACATCTTTGGCAGGAATCTTTGCAACAGATGTGTTGTAAGGCAGTGGCTTTGTATCACGATTCCACTGAACCTTCTTTGCTAATGAGCACGAAGAGCAATTCAGCGTCAGGTCCCAAGATGAGACAGCATCACAGATGCTAGCGTCACCACTACAATGGAGAGATGCTGCAAGAAAAGCCATAAATGTTGGCTTGTAAACTGCATGGTTTGTACATACACATTGTGAACTTGCTGATGTATAGAACCACTACAGTGGCTATGATACAATTATCTCAATTATAGCCTGAGACCACAACGCAGTAAGGCCACTTCAATGGAGCAAAGCAGTGTCAGCAGCCCAAAATGAGTTGTTTTACCCAATGTGTGGAATGCACTGTCAGCACAATGACTCAGCTGTTAGATGACCTTTCACTATCAAGAGGTAGGGTGCACACCGTGACCATGACCAACCATGTCCACTAGGCCAAATGTGACTATAAAGTAGCATTATGATTTAAAAGACCTTGCTAGCTACGTAGCTAGATGCACCCTGTCCAGTCCATTCTACCATACTTGTTCATATGTAGTTGAACGTAAAGCCAAGGATTCACGGCAAAAGTTGGATGCCGCCCAGGCAACGTAGACACAGCTATCGTACATGTAGGTTCCTTGATTGAACCAAACTGTCAGCCTTCACTGAGTCGTCAGTCATCGGAGCACGAAGACGGTATGTGACTATAATTAGCTAATCGACTTGAAAGTAGCTAGAAACGTAATACGTAGCTACAGGAGAGCGTCATGAACGAAGCAGTGGCGTCATAGATGGTATGGTGGCACCCAGCCAGGCACTGGCAATTGCACACAATTCCTTATCGTCTCCTACACCTGCGTACGCAGGTGGGCACCACTCACCAGTGCTGAGTTGGTTGTCTTGGCAAAGGATGGGACCATCTGGGTGAGGATCGCAGTGGTATTGGCCACGGCAAGAAAGAACGGAGCCGATCCATATCAAAACGGCAACGGGTCTAGAAAACGAAAATAACCACTTATAGCCATGTCGCGTAGTGCCCGTCATAGTCCTACGAGTACTAGTGCGCCTATGCGCTCTATTTCAAATTCCCCATACTGAAATATGACATGTGACCCTGCGCGCACGGGAGTAAGTCCCGTTTCGTCACTAGACCCTTCCGGAGCGTCTCAATACCTCCGGCGGAAAGGTCTTCGAACAGCTGGTTGCACAAGGGTCTTGTGGGGGCGGGGTCACGACACCATAGTTGCAAAGTTGCGTCGATTCTACATGCGCGTGCCTTGAAATTCAGCTGTCGAGCAAGTTCCATGGCCATCGATGCATTGTGTCCTCTCCACAGTAGTCAATAACACGTAACTATCAACACACTTCATGGCAATAGCTAGCTATGTTACAAAGTGGTAACTAATAATAACTCCCAAGCAGCTACAACTGAGCAACTGAGTAGTCATAAATTTCAAAGAGATTCAGCTTTCAGTAGTGAATGTGTCCTCAAAATGTGGGGCATCCAGTCCACAGTCTGAAAAGGCTTTGCACAGCTTTTCTGCAATATTCATATTTCCTCCGTCACCGTGGCTCTTGAGGGCTTCAATGAGTAGGCATACATTACTCTCAAACACAGCAGCAGACCATCGAAACAGAACTGTATTGACAAAATGTGTTCCTGCAGCTCGAAGATTGTTCCCCGTAATAAATGCATTAATATCATTGAACTCTTGCGCTGTGAGCAGGTCACGCTCATTCAACTTTGCCAACAGATCCCCATCGAGATGCAGCCCATCTATCAACTTGCTTTGTAACTTTTGCACTTCTTTATTCAAGGCTACACAGGACAAAAGGTGCATGTTCTCTGTGACACGCAGAATTACTGAGACAGATACACTGCCATATCCAAGGAACAGGCACACACACACACAAACACACAAACAAACACAAACACACACACACACACACACACACACACACACACACACACACACACACACACACACACACACACACACACCGGCACACACACATATGCATACACATGCGAGCAGTAATGCCACAAAGTACAACACCAGAAGTATGCGCTGCACAACATGCATTCACCTTTTCCACGTGTTTTACTCTGTGTCAGAGAACTGCTACTGTCCATACCTATAATACAGCATATGTATGCATGCATACATAAAGTAATACAATGAGTATTATACAAACAGCACATAATGACCACCAACCCATGTGTTGTAGCAAAGGTTGCTTTAACAGGCTGATTGCCACAGCCACATTTCATCTCAAAACGATAATCTTGGCCTGCCTCAAACTAAACGTGTTCAGGAATTATGCACACAGTTGGACCCACCCACTCTGTTTCTTTCTCCTTCTCTTAATTCTCACATTCTCACTATAAGCTTCACCATTATTCTGTTCACACCACTCTGCACTTCTACACATACTCCTACTGACTGGTCCAACTGCAAAACACCGTCACCAATACCCCACATATATACATGTGCACATACATCTCCACACACATCAAACACAAAGTTAAACCTACCCACTGCTTTTGCCTCTCCTGACATTTCTTCCTGTCCATCAACAAGCATCGAATATGGAATCGTAGGGGCTTGTCTTTTATGACACTTACACAGCAATACTGAGAGCACACCTGTAACTACGAAACACACCACCACTGCAACAGCTAAGGCCACTGAAAGACCAATTATTGTACCCATTAGAGAAACTTCAGTGGCAGTTTGATTAACAGCAAAGGCAGTTGTTGGTGAAAGTGGAATGTAATAGGAGATGGTACCGGTGTGCTGCTTAAGAGAAGTGCCAAACCTTGACAAGCGCTGAACAAAGCAGTCAAACATATGGGCATGCTCAGAAAAGACAATGCATGATTTAATGCCCGGATAAACAGAGTGAGCAGGAGTAACACCAAAGGAGGTGTTCACACCCTCTCCTAGAGCCTCGTTGCAGCCAGGATACCCACACATGCAACAATTTGGCATGTTTTGGGCAATCAAGGGACAGACTTCAGTGTCATTGTCTGGCACTCGGCACACTGTGTAGATGGGTTCAACCTCTGCTTCAGGATAGACAGAACAGTAGCCCTCACTGCCAACCTCCACACTTGCAACCCTGGTCTGTGCTGGTTTCATGAAATAATCATGCACACCTAAGCCTGCAGGAGAGAGGCACTGTATGTAAATACATCATGCTGTATGAGTATCATTACAGATCCTCCAGGACACACATTAGCAACTACGTACGAACATACAGCATAAGCATATTAATAGTCTGTGATTAGACCCCCCCAAAGTTGTATTTAGTGGTTAAGGCATGGGCAAATTAAAACAGTAACACCCAAATGGCCCTATGTCAAACCCGTACAACAACTGGTGGGCAGGAAACTTTACAGCTGCTGTTTTGGATCAACACAGTGGAGAAAGAGAGTACTCCCATAGCCATCTTGACTTTGGCACATTCTTTGGCGTACTTCGGCTGGCGGTATTCGTGGGTGGCAGATAACACGCATACTAAACGTACACATACTAATTCGTTCTTTGGAAAGTCAGGCAGATTTGAGGGTTTGGCGGATTATGGGGGAGATTACAGGGGTTTCACTGTATTATGAAATTTAGAGTCACACACGAAGCAATTGGAATGCTTCTCAGGAATTTAGAATCATCATTTAGATGCACGTTACCATTGCAACAAGATCTACTGTAGATGAAGTTAGCATCATCTCATGACTTATGTACTGTACAAACATGCTAAAGTGCAACTACACACATACTGGTACACACACATGCACACACGCACACATAGCTACGCCACACGTACACACGCACACACACATCTCATATTCATCCACTCAGGCACACACACGTACACACACACATGCACACGCACGTACACACACACACACACACACACACACACACACACACACACACACACACACACACACACACACACACACACACACACACACACACGCGCGCGCGCACACGCACACACGCACACACACATGCACACACACACACACAAGTGACACAGTCACCATTAACATCTTAGGCTGGCTATACAGTCACCTCTCCATTGTATATTAAGGTCTGAGTTGCTGTCAGAGACCCAGCTAGATTGTACAGGATGCAGTAGTATTGGGTGTCAGGTGGTGAGGTAATGGGGTCTCTAGGAATCACTTTCTGGAGAACCTGCATTACAGTGAAATGCAAAACTATGAAGTGCAGTGCTCAGATGGTAGCAGTGCATGAGGACCACATACTCAGTCAATGTGCACATGTGCAGCATGGTGCCTTGGTGATGTACGTACCTACATACGTAAGCTCCTCATGTCGTAGCAACAGCTAGCTGTACTCTACAATAGCAGTGGTGCCCATGCTCCCTATGCTATGCTATGGGCATGCTAAAATGTTCCATAGACTGTATACTGGTCTCAAAGCTATGTAACACGAACCAACAGATTGTGACAAACAGGCACACCCTTAAGAGTTATAGCAACATTCATTCCACACACTGCAGGCATGGACTACATGCTTAATTGAATCAGCTACAGTGGCCACTAGTACTAGCCGTCCTCAATACATTGGTGTGTGTGTGTGTGTGCAGAGGTTACATTAATTAAGAGTGTCCCACTATTAACTTACAAATCCATCCTTCCATATGAAGTGGCATGGGTCTAGGAATGGGAACGTCACTCCATTACTGCGCATGCTCCAATGAACCTTTGGTGTAGGCCAGCCTCCTCCTGTGCAGTTAACAGTGATGTTGTCGGTTGAAGTGTGTGTCAGTTCAATATTATGTTGATCTGGCTTCAGAAATATTTTGCCTTCCTTAAAGTAATTTGGTATCAACAGGAATGGTTCCTCTGTTCAATGAGACATACACACAAGCAATAATTGCAAGTCACATACTGGAAGTGTAAACTATGAAATATTCGTAAAAATATGTTTAGGGGCTGCCTGCGCCCTATGTATATTGTTTATGTTTTGACATTTTGCTGTATGTATGGCTTCGTGAAACGCTTCCAGTGGTACATGTATATATATGTAAGTATCAGACAGCACGGTAGTGCTGCCTATGTAGGGATGGCATTGGTTGTTTGTATGCTGTAATACAAACAAAAAGTCATGCTACTCCTGAATAGAAGAATCTGTCTATTTACGTAATTGGGAACATTCCATAGACTTGGTCCATAAAACACCGTACGTGCGTACAGAATTTACTTATTATGTGTTAATCCATTTTGACTAAAGGAGTCCAGTGGCGAAGGTGCTAACTACCTTAGATCACCCCTCGTATACCTGTGATATACTCTTCCAAGTTTGGTAAAGATTGGTATGAAACTGAAGGAGGAGTAAGTTTCCAAACAACATATTACTACCTTTTCCTTATCCTTTAGATATGGCGGCAACCGTAAAAGTGGCAAGAACTTGGATGGAACGACTTTAAACAAAATTTCAGCTCGACCAGGTTACTCTCGTTACTCCTCTTCGTAATCCTACCATGTTTCAATTGAAGGAACATCAAAATTGTGCTTCCACACATACTCCCACTGACTGATCCAATTGCAAAACAGCATCACCAATACCCCACATACACATGCACATTCATAGGTCTCCACACACATCAAACACAAGTTAAACCTATTCATTTTTCTGCCTTTCCTGATAATCCTTCCTGTCTGTCAACAAACTTTGAATATGGAATCATATGGACAAGTCTTTTATGACACACCTGTAACTACAAGACACACCACCACTGCAACAGCTAAGGTCACTGAAAGACCAATTGTAAGCATACAATAAACTTCAATGGCAGTCTGATTAGCTTAGATCAGATTTCATGGCCACCTGAGCATCTTCCATTGCCTTCTTCACTACTTCATCCATCCCGGACACTGTGACATTCACCACTGGAGCAGCATCATTTATAGTTGAGGGGTTAGGCAGATCCGTAGTGTCATCCTCAGCTGGGCTATCCAACCTCTCCTTCAGAGTCTTAGCGAAATCTGCAACAGAAATGTCAGACATTGCGTTTAAGATGTCATTCACTCATGCAATTCTGATGCTAGCTAGCTAGCTAAAATGTGTGTTGTGTCCAGTCGCCTTCCCGCAGATTGTCAGCGACCTTTTCATACTGAGGGACCTTTGATAGTGCATTCATGAATTCGTCGAACCAGGTATCCTCTGTGGATTTGGTAAGCTCTCGCAGCAATGCCATCATCTTCTCTTTGTCCGTCACTTTGTGGTCCAGGCGTTGACAGAAGTCCTGATCGACCGATCTACTTGTTATGAGGCGAGGAAATATACGGATCGCATCAACATGGCCCACCAGTTGATCATAGTTGGCCATGGTGATGATAACATCGTACGCAGTCCTCTTCTGGAGATGAGAAAACAGTCTCATTCTCGCCCCACTTCCAGCAGCCATATTTTTCCATACCAGATAAGTGCCCCAGGCGCAAAACCCGCCTTAGCTTTAATCAACGCAACAGAATGGCACCGGTATAATTACACAAACTGCATGCATTGCTACAGTTATATAATATCACACAACACTAACATTTTGCTTAAATACAACAGCTCTGGCGGGTACAAAAAGAAGAGCACAAATAGAGATAGAGTGAGCTAATTACGCATAAGAACCAGCATGTGTGAGCAAGCCAGTTGCTTCAGTGACATCTGTTGGTGTTGAAGGTGGAGAATACCTGGATGGAGGTTGATCACCATTAGTTGCCTGCTGTACAAGTTCTTGCTCTCTCACAGAATCAACAGCAGCTTGACGCAACTCAGTTGCAACCTGTGACAGATTAACAGCTCTACTCCTCAGAGCAGCCAGTAGTGTTCCATATGTTAGAGGGTGGCCACCTGACTCCATGGCTACTTGTAGGATCTGCATCAAATTGCTTTTAGCATCTAAATTGGGCTGTTTGAGGCTCTGGACCAATTCCTGTTGACGGAGCTGGATTCCAATCATTTCCCATTGGCATGCCATTCCAGGTATGAAATTTGAGACAACTGTTAAATCTATCAGTTTATCCTTGACACAGTCAGCAATTGCAGAACCATTATCTAGTGATGAATGTGAGGAAAGGAAAAAGGTGAGATTATTGATGATCGTATATACATCTATGCAAATCAACTGGTCCAAGCTACTCACATAAACACCCCCGCACACACTCCACACGACCCCCCATACACACCAGATATGGAGTTAAACCCATCCACTGCTCTTGCATCTCCTGATCCTCCCACTCCATTGCCATGTGCACCTCCCTGTCCGTTAACAAGCACTGAATCTGGACTCTCAGGGACGTGTTTCTTATGACGCTTACACAACAATGCTAAGAGCACACCAATAACCACTGAACAAAAAATCACTAGAGCAGCTAAGGGAACTGCAACACCAATTGTAAGTGTATAAGCAACTTCAGTGGCAGTCTGATTAACAGCAAAGGCAGTTGTAGGTGAAAGTGGAATGTAATAGGAGATGGTACCGGTGTGCTGCTTAAAAGAAGTGTCAAACCTTGACAAGCGCTGAACAAAGCAGCCAAATGTATGGGCATGCTCAGAATATACAATGCAAGAATCAATGCCCGGATATACAGCATGGGCAGGAGTAACGCCCAAGGAGGTGTTCACACCCTCTCCTAGAGCCTCGTTGCAGCCAGGATACCCACAGATGCAACAATTTGGCATGTTATGTGCAATCAAAGGACAGACTTCAGTGTCATTGCCTGGCACTCGGCACACTGTGTAGATGGGTTCAACTTCATCTTCAGGATAGACAGAACAGTAGCCCTCACTGCCAACCTCCACACTTGCAACCCTGGTCTGTGCTGGTTTCATGAAATAATCATGCACACCTAAGCGTGCAGGAGAGAGGCACTGTATGTAAATACATCATGCTATGTGAGTATCATTACAGTCCAGGACACACATTAGCAACTACGTACGAACATACAGCATAAGCATATTAATAGTCTGTGATTAGAACCCCCCAAAGTTGTATTTAGTGGTTAAGGCATGGGCAAATTAAAACAGTAACACCCAAATGGCCCTATGTCAAACCGGTACAACAACTGTTGGGCAGGAAACTTTACAGCTGCTGTTTTGGATCAACACAGTGGAGAAGGAGCGTACTCCCATAGCCATCTTGACTTTGGCACATTCTTTTGGCGTACTTCGGCTGGCGGTATTCGTGGGTGGCAGATAACACGTATACTAAACGTACACATACTAATTCGTTCTTTGGAAAGTCAGGCAGATTTGAGGGTTTGGCGGATTATGGGGGGGATTACAGGGGTTTCACTGTATTGTGAAATTTAGAGTCACACACGAAGCAATTGGAATGCTTCTCAGGGATTTAGAATCATCATTTAGATGCACGTTACCATTGCAACAAGATCTACTGTAGATGAAGTTAGCATCATCTCATGACTTATGTACTGTACAAACATGCTAAAGTGCAACTACACACATACAGGTACACACACATGCACACACGCACACATAGCTACGCCACACGTACACACACACACATGCACACACACACGCACGTACACGCACACACACACACACACACACACACACACACACACACACACACACACACACGCGCGCACACGCACACACGCACACACACATGCACACACACACACAAGTGACACAGTCACCATTAACATCTTAGGCTGGCTATACAGTCACCTCACCATTGTATATTATGGTCTGAGTTGCTGTCAGAGACCCAGCTAGATTGTACAGGATGCAGTAGTATTGGGTGTCAGGTGGTGAGGTAATGGGGTCTCTAGGAATCACTTTCTGGAGAACCTGCATTACAGTGAAATGCAAAACTATGAAGTGCAGTGCTCAGATGGTAGCAGTGCATGAGGACCACATACTCAGTCAATGTGCACATGTGCAGCATTCCAACATCTGTTTCCCTATATAGGAAAGCCTGCCAAGAGTATATATCCCATGTATGCATTACACTTCAGTGCCTTGGTGATGTACGTACCTACATACGTAAGCTCCTCATGTCGTAGCAACAGCTAGCTGTACTCTACAATAGCAGTGGTGCCCATGCTCCCTATGCTATGCTATGGGCATGGGCTCAAATGTTCCATAGACTGTATACTGGTCTCAAAGCTATGTAACACGAACCAACAGATTGTGACAAACAGGCACACCCTTAAGAGTTATAGCAACATTCATTCCACACACTGCAGGCAATGACTACATGCTTAATTGAATCAGCTACAGTGGCCACTAGTACTAGCCGTCCTCAATACATTGGTGTGCGTGTGTGTGCAGAGGTTACATTAATTAAGAGTGTCCCACTATTAACTTACAAATCCATCCTTCAATATGAAGTGGCATGGGTCTAGGAATGGGAACGTCACTCCATTACTGCGCATGCTCCAATGAACCTTGGGTGTAGGCCAGCCTCCTCCTGTGCAGTTAACAATGATGTTGCCGGTTGAAGTGTGTGTCAGTTTAATATGTTGATCTGGCTGCAGAAATGTTTCGTCTTTCTTAGAGTAATTTGTTATCAACAGGAATGGTTCCTCTGTTCAATGAGACATACACACAAGCAATAATTGCAAGTCACATGACAAGTAATAGTGCATTAATTGTTTAGTTGTTGAAGTGCGAAACACACACATGGTTGATTAAATTGGTTTAAGTGCTGTATACAGTGGGCAACCTACAGTAGGTATAAAGAATTCAATGGAATCATGAGCAAACAGACAGCAGGACAGAAACTGATAGTAAAAAAGTCTGAACAAAGACACAATCTTGAGGGTTATTATACAGAAAATTTTGAAATGATGAAGTGTTCAAAAGAAACATGGTGCCTTTGGAGTCAAATCCAGGGCATCTGACTTAGGTGCCAATACTATGCCACTGAGCTACAATACGCATTGGCAACCACCCTCTTTTTAAGCTCTGATATATGGCTTGTTCAAGTTGATTACTGATCAGATACATGTATAAGGACAAACTTGTAATACTTTGTTGGAGATACTAATAGAAAGACTTCCAGAAAACAAGAGGGAAGTAGCAATCGAGTAGTGTCTACACATACACATGCCAAAGAGATTTCAAGACTGATGTCAAAATAAGCTTGCCCCGCACTGGCAGATCCAGGGTAGTGCCTGGGGTGCCCAGGCACCACCCTGGCAGTTCTCAATAGCAAGCGCTTGTAAGGAAGTAGAGCCTTATCTCAAACTGTAAAAGCTATATATTATAGCAATTACTAGCCAAGAACCAAAGAACTGGAAGTGTAAACTATGAAATATTCGTAAAAATATGTTTAGGGGCTGCCTGCGCCCTATGTATATTGTTTATGTTTTGACATTTTGCTGTATGTATGGCTTCGTGATACGCTTCCAGTGGTACGTGTATATATATGTAAGTATCAGACAGCACGGTAGTGCTGTCTATGTAGGGATGGCATTGGTTGTTTGTATGCTGTAAAACAAACAAAAAGTCATGCTACTCCTGAATAGAAGAATCTGTCTATTTAATTGGGAACATTCCATAGACTTGGTCCATAAAACACCATACGTGCGTACAGAATTTACTTATTATGTGTTAATCCATTTTGTCTAAAGGAGTCCAGTGGCGAAGGTGCTAACTACCTTAGATCACCCCTCGTATACCTGTGATATACTCTCCCAAGTTTGGTAAAGATTGGTATGAAACTGAAGGAGGAGTAAGTTTTCAAACAACCTATTACTACCTTTTCCTTATCCTTTAGATATGGCGGCGACCGTAAAAGTGGCAAGAACTTGGACGGAACGACTTTAAACAAAACAAAATTTCGGCTCGACCAGGTTACTCTCGTTACTCCTCTTCGTAATCCTACCATGTTTCAATTGAAGGAACATCAAAATTGTGCGTTATGTCTATTACAATAAGATACGTAAACTGCAGGTGTGCTGTAAAGCACTTGCAGCTATCTGTGTGCCCTCCATCCATGTCCACCTCCTCTCATCAATGTCTTTTAGAGACACACATGTACATATGTTTGTACATGTGTGTTTAGCTACATGCATGTATCTGTGTGTGTGTGTGTGTGTTTGTGTGTGCGTTCATGTACTTAATTCAGTTTTTGGCAACTCTGAAAATGTGCAAACTGTTGTGTACATGTGTGTCAAAATATTTTTGACTCTATTCATGTCCGCTTGTATCATATTCGTTCATTCTTGCCTATGAAGTGTGTTCACAAGTAATCATCATTGATCATCATCATTATAGAACACTTCCCCAGGTGTGGGGCTCGTGGTCGTTCATAAAGTGTGTTGATGAACTACAAAACGTAGTTGCAATTGCTACTATATATCGATAACACAGCAGTGACCAGAGGTAGCAAGTATTTCGAGTTGGGGCGGCAACCCCACGAATTCTTAACTCAAAATGCTTGTTTTACAAATGCTAACTGCCTCACGAAACCACTGCCCCTATAATATGCTTGCAACCCCATGCAGTTTTGTCCCACACACCCACACCCTCATCCCCTAAAGAGGCTTCTAATCAGCACTATAACATTATGTCATACCTGCACTTCTCATTTCCACAGCAAAGGCAGCTTCACCGTTACTCCCTTGACAAGAGCACCGATAGCACCCGCTGGCAGACATCACCACCTTGTCAGGGGGAAAAGTCAGTTGGGCGCTGGTTTCACTCAGTATCGTTCCATTGTAAGTCCACTCCACTGCACCTTTACCCTCACAAGGAGTGCACACTATAACTAGCTGCATTTGAGTCACTGCCTCACACCAAGTGGTCCCCACTTCATGACAGTAATTCTCTGGGTCTGAGGGTGTGGTGAACACACACGCACACAATGGTATGTACACGGCATACCCTTTCACACGGGACTAAACCTTGCAATGCCTAGAATCATCTTAGAATGCAGATTGGCGGCAAATATGGTGCACCCGTAATTTTGGGAAAGTTCAAGGTCAAGTTGCTGTACATACATAATTATATATAACAACAAGCTTACAGCTTATGTTAATAAGTTTTCACAACTCAGCACTTTCAATACATGTCACTTGAATACACATAAGCAATTTATACTAGTGTCATAGCTAGCATGATGAGGTGGTATATTAGTCTCGTTCCCAGACCCACCTCCGCCGTTCCGCCATTTTTATTTAGATAGGGGGGCGGAGCGGCGGAGGTGGGTCTGGGAACGAGACTAGTGGTATATAGGACCGAAGTAAATATGAGCGCCGAGGTCCTATATAGAGGCTATAGACCGACCTACCGTACTATATGTCTTATATAGTATGGTGAGTGCGCAACAGGAACGAACCTCTGCAGCAATATCGAGCCCAGACCTCTCCGGCGACGACGCCATTTGCATTCCATAAGCGCCTGCATTACGTCACTGCTCCTTCTGGGAACGGGCTACGGCACCATTGCATTCAGTAGACGCCTCCGTGACATCACAACAGGCTTCAGGGCTGACCAATGAGAATACTGCGCGCCTTTTGGCAGCACGCTGACCAATGAGACCACAGGGAACCGAATTCAAAATAATGCACAGTCAGCAGTTTTTGGTTGTGGGCGGTGGCAACGGTTGGCCTAGTCTCGTCCCCAGCCCACTTCCGGCCGCCATTTTGCAATGGCCCGAAAGGTGGTCTGGCACATTTGCTCGATATTTTGATACCGCCCTTGGGGCGCTTGCCAAAATTTTGGCAAGCGCCTCCATGTGTTGCCATACGCAATTTAGCAGCTCCATTCGCTCACCTACGTGAGTCATATTTAGGTATTCTATTAAATGAGATCAAACTGTACCCAATTTTACCGCTTTCACAATTTTGAAGGGTGGCCTGGTACAGTTTCTCAATGTCCGTTACCGCCACTTGAGGCGATTCTAGCAAGCGCCCCAATCCTTGTGCTTCTTGCATGCATGTGACGCAACTTACCGAAAGTTTTTAATTAATCAGAATATCGAGCAAATGTGCCAGACCACCTTTTGGGGGGGCTGGGAACGAGACTACGGTTGGCCTTCAGTCTTCCATTTTCCGATTGCGTCATCTGCAAGCCATATTTGGCTGATTCCATTGCGTCATCTGTAATCCGATTGGTTGACTCCATTCAAACTTGCCTCGCATTCTGGTCAGAAGGAAGGTATAGAGCGAAGTAGGCCTGAGCCAATTATTCAGTCAATGTTCCCCATTATCTTATTCAAATATTTTCGCTACTTGGACCTATTATTTGCACACTAACTACCTATTATTCACCAAAGATCAGCAGGTTTCTAATGAAATACAACGTCAAAATTGGCTTATGAGTGAGATCAGATGGCGTCGGGGCCTTCAGACGGTCTAGCAGGGACACAACATGACTCACAACAGGAGAATCATTGGAAGCAGAGTCGCTTTCTGAATTCGCTTGATTGTCGGCAGGTTCCATTAACTCTGAAGCACTGGGGACGTCACCTTGAATAGCTGTTGAACTCGTAGCTGCCATATTTTCACACCACACAGTTGCATAATAACCTACAGGTTCCGTATTTTATCTGAATATTCTCGCATAATTCTCAATGCGAAGCAGCACCGATTATTCGAGAAATTATGCTCGCATAATTGGCACACCCCTAGAGCGAAGCGAGTAGCTGTAGCAGTAATGGGCGAAAACGGTCCTTCGCTGGGAAGAAGACTCTCAATGCCCCTTAATGGAACAAGTCTGAGCTGCGCTATGTTCTTTTTAGCATCGCAGAAGAACAACTGTTTGCTGCCGTTTGTTACTATCCATTTGGCTACCTAGCTAGTACGCAGATGCCCGCTCGGACTGCCAGTTCAAGAGACGCAAAAAGACTAGCGAAGCACCCTTCCTCTGCCATTAGAGCACTCGTTGCCGCCTTTCAGAAGCGAAGGATGGGTAGCAGGCTAGGCTTTAACTTCCGGAGCGGTGAGGTCACACTTCGGCAGAAATAAAAGTAACTTTTTTGTAATTCGCGATCTCAGTCAGACCACGCTGGAGAGAATCCACCCTTAAAAGCGTAAAGAGGAAGTTTGAGTACTTGCGTTTCTTGCTAGAGTTCCTTATGGCACACCCAGCGTTCTTTAACTTTAACGCTGCAAGATTACGCAATATAAAGTACTCAAAATTCCTTTGATCCGCCCAAGCAAGTCACTCTATATTAATTGATACGCATATCCAACTGAAGTGATTGTGCTGTATGTGTGCAGGCTATTAATATGCTACCATGTTTAGAGCTGGTAGCTACACTGCTACACTACGCACTTGCTGAAATGCATCAGGCATCAGAGGCTTCTTTGCAGTACCACAGTGGTAAGTAGCTCAGCAACAATTGCATGTGTCCAGCAGAATTTTGCTCTCAAAAAAGGCCAGAATTTACAGTAGTAACATGTAGCGGTGTAGTCTCGCGTAGCAATACCGCTTCCTCCCCGACCGCGGTGTCGGTTTGTAAAAGTGGAGGGGAGAGAAAGCGGTCTCGCTACGCGAGACTAGTAGCGGTGCCAGACGTACGGTTTGATAGACAAGAATCGTACACTTTTGCTCTTATACACGGTAGAACAGTGAACCTTGGCGCACCGAACACGCGCCGCATGCAGACATCATGACATCACACAGCCTGTTCGTTAATAGCTAGGAATTTCAG
Organism: Ianthella basta; assembly: GCA_964019415.1. Taxonomy (NCBI): domain Eukaryota; kingdom Metazoa; phylum Porifera; class Demospongiae; order Verongiida; family Ianthellidae; genus Ianthella; species Ianthella basta. Next base: position 6,383,366 of record OZ025879.1, read on the forward strand.
GGTGTTCTGCAGCGGACATAAAACATCGCCAAGGGTGAAAATAGTGCCGTACGTACCTCCAGCTCGGACTCCAGGCCCCTGTTGACAAGTAATCCCACTTTCGGCATTGATCAGCTTCAAAACCCCCAACAAGATGATAACAGTGATTGTCCCAGCTGTCATCTCTTTCGCTACGCCACCGTCTTTCACAAAAAAGAACTATAGTTGAATATGCGAGTTAGCGAGTTATGTGCTTAATGATATTCATATTACCTAATATGAATATCATCAACAACGTGTTTATAAGTGAAACGTGACCCCCGCCACCTTAAGCCAACGGATAGTTATATTATTCATTGACATACTATGAAAACAGTCTATGAATAAATCTATATCAATGTATGGTGAGCAAACCATGCAGACCATGAATGCAGGACAAATATATACCACATTCTAGGCAGTGTCACTGATGATGAATGCACTAGCTCCCATGCATGCATGTACATGACACCACTCCATTTGGTGGATCATGCACAGAGTTTAGCTGGCCAAGCGAAATATATGTGGTACTCTGGAGCACACACACACACACACTACTTGAATACTTCTGAGTGGCTTGGCAACATTAACATCATACACACTTTCTCTGGAATCTACTCTTAGACTAGCCGATTGAATTGGGGACAGATATATATAGGGTTCCAATTCTCATACCAACCAGTTCTCACATCCCGCCCCCTCCTGTTTGCCCCTATCTATCACCCTTCCCCACCCTGCCCACATGATATATATTGCTATATTGCCTTCAGGTTGCCTGGTTTTGTAATCCTCACTCACTGATGAGGACTCCTGGATGGAGTCGAAACTTCTGATTGGACCCCTATACCTGTCCCCAATTCAATTAGCTAGAGTAGTTTCCAGAGAAAGTGTGTAGCTACACTTGTACCCATAATACTTGCAGCAATACTGTTACCAACAATTGGCCCTGTGGACCCCATGAATGTGGTGAGCCAGCAGGTGGCAACAAGACTGGTGGCCCTATTGGTGGTGTAGACACCAGCCTCATCTCCTTAGTCGCATGGCCAGCTCTGTGTAGTAGGTAGTTAGTCTCGCGTAGCGACCACTTTCCCTCCTGCTCCTGCCTCTATCTTGCACAATAGAAAATCATAATTGCGCAATAATGAAACAACACAAATGTACATAGTTACACATGAGGCACTAACACTTTGATGGAACACAAAGCTCATATTGTATCTTATGCAAAATAGTTAATAGGATAGTTAGTAAGATAGTTAATGAAATTGACCCTCAGCAAGCTGAAGGTCAATGGACTCCATCACTGGGTGGAGGTGGGATGATCTGGATCCTCTGATGCACATGATGGAGCATCGGAGCAGGGCAAAACTCAAACGGCAGCGAAGCCATCCCATAGTCTTGCTGTAGGGGACATCCCTCTTCTCGCTAATCATTGAAGCCAGTCGTTTGTAGAACACCGATGCTGCCTTTCCCATTCCTCCTGTGGATGACACAATAGAAAATGGAGGCATGAGGCAGGAGTGGGGGCCTGACTCAAGACTTTGTAGTAGGGGTACCAATGGTTGCAATACCGTGATATGAAAGAGGTAGGGTACTGCCTTGAGTGATGGCATCAGATCATCCGTCTTGGGTTCCTGGCCATAGGGTCTCTGCACTCAGTAATGTCTAAGTGGGTAGCTTATATAACTGCATGTTGCACAACCCATACTAAACACTGGGAAGTTCACTAGCATCTAGATCTAGCTAACAGAGAGTTACATGCATGTGTGTGCATGCACACACCTACACGCATGTGGTAAACTAAGCAGTAGCACCATTTGAAGTGCAATGTACCTGTAGATTGGGTAATGCTGATCATTTCTGTAGGGGGAAGAAGTGTTCCTTCTCTGGGAAGTAGCCTCCCATTTCTAGCCTATCTTCAACTTCAAACAAGATTGCCAACAACTTCCCCAATAACTGTTCCAATTAATCTTTAGGATGTTTTAACTGAAGCTAATGTGCTATATTCTTTCTTCTATCTTCAGGTAAACGTCCTCTGCGTTTGCGTCGTCTCAGAACTACTATGGAACTCACGGAAATACTTAAGTTACAGCGCTTCCAGACTATAGATTGGCCAAGTGACAGCGGCGGCTACGTAGGAGGAGAGAGGGAGACAGAGCAGGACGAGTCTTGGAGACGGCGGAAGAGAACGAACGGTTGCGGAAATGGAGAGAAAAAGACAAGGCGAGGCGCGCTGCCCAGAGTCGTGAACAAAGAGCCGCTGCACTGCTGCGGATGCGCCCTTATAGCTACTGGGAAGACGGCTAATCTCGCTCAGGCTAGCGCTCGTCCCATAAACAGTTCTGTACCTCGGGCTGCTGGGCCTTTTCTACAGGCGATCCCGCTTTCGGTTTTAGTCAGATACCAAAGCATAAAGAGGGCACAGGTGATCTTCAACAACCCCATGGCCTTCTCCATCACAAAAACTGCTGGCGCATTAGAGGAAACGCATCCATAGGAACTGCCACGTTGCACCTGAAACGCAATCGTGGTGCTCGAGTCTTCGTGTGCCAGAAGCTGTTCTACTCTCAGTTGATGCAGCGAATCTCCTCTGAATACCCCTTTTCGCTGTGCCACAGGCGCGGAATGGGAGGGCCTGTGGGCGTTTACGTGGGACGGTCTAGCAAGCCAGACTAAGCTGCATTCTGCAGAACGTACATGCACATGGACCCCACTCGATGGTGCATTGTATCGTGCCGACACATCGAGGCCGACACATATCCATGAATGTACACATCATGTCCGAGTGAAGTGATGCTCCAAGTGAACTCATCTAGGGTCAACATCATGCACGGCTCAACTTCTTGCATGTGACTCTCACTTCAGTGTTTTCTATGTCAAATGCAAGGATCACCTTCAAGATTGACATGCACTACACATGACATGATGATCTGCAGCTGTAACTTCACAAACATATAAATTGTTTATACTATACAGTACAAGTACACAGGGCCTATAAGCCCATCCACAGAAAAGTTGTCTTGCATTCTAGTATCAAACATCCTAATATTAGAAGTGAGAGTACAGACATAATGGAGCTCTGTGAGTTACTACGATAACGGATAATCACTTTACTACAGTTATATAATATCACACAACACTAACATTTTGCTCAAATACAACAGCTCTGACGTGTACAAAAAGAAGTGCACAAATAGTGATAGAGTGAGCTAATTACGCATAAGAACCAGCATGTGTGAGCAAGCCAGTTGCTTCAGTGACATCTGTTGGTGTAGAAGGTGGAGAATACCTGGATGGTGGTTGATCACCATTAGTTGCCTGCTGTACAAGTTCTTGCTCTCTCACAGAATCAACAGCAGCTTGATGCAACTCAGTTGCAACCTGTGACAGATTAACAGCTCTACTCCTCAGAGCAGCCAGTAGTGTTCCATATGTTAGTGGGTGGCCACCTGACTCCATGGCTACTTGTAGGATCTGCATCAAATTGCTTTTAGCATCTAAATTGGGCTGTTTGAGGCTCTGGACCAATTCCTGTTGACGGAGCTGGATTCCAATCATTTCCCATTGGCATGCCATTCCAGGTATGAAATTTGAGACAACTGTTAAATCTATCGGTGTATCCTTGACACAGTCAGCAATTGCAGAACCATTACCTAGAGATGAATGTGAGGAAAGGAAAAGGGTGAGATTACTGATGATCGTATATACATCTATGCAAATCAACTGGTCCAAGCTACTCACATAAACACCCCCGCACACACTCCACACGACCCCCCATACACACCAGATATGGAGTTAAACCCACCCACTGCTCTTGCATCTCCTGATCCTCCCACTCCATTGCCATGTGCACCTCCCTGTCTGTTAACAAGCACTGAATCTGGACTCTCAGGGACGTGTTTCTTATGACGCTTACACAACAATGCTAAGAGCACACCAATAACCACTAAACAAATAATCACTAGAGCAGCTAAGGGAACTGCAACACCAATTGTAAGTGTATAAGCAACTTCAGTGGCAGTCCGATTAACAGCAAAGGCAGTTGTTGGTGAAAGTGGAATGTAATAGGAGATGGTACCGGTGTGCTGCTTAAGAGAAGTGCCAAACCTTGACGAGCGTTGAACAAAGCAGTCAAATGTAAGGGCATGCTCAGAAAAGACAATGCACGAATCAATGCCCGGATAAACAGAGTGAGCAGGGGTAATACCAAAGGAGGTGTTCACACCCTCTCCTAGAGCCTCGTTGCAGCCAGGATCCCCGCAGATACAACAATTTGGCATGTTCTGGGCAATCAAGGGACAGACTTCAGCGTCATTGCTTGGCACTCGGCACATTGTGTAGATGGGTTCAACCTCTGCTTCAGGATAGACAGAACAGTAGCCCTCATTGCCAACCTCCACACTTGCAACCCAGGTCTGCGCTGGTTTCATGAAGTAATCATGCACACCTAAGCGTGCAGGAGAGAGGCACTGTATGCAAAACATCATGCTATGTGAGTACTATGTGCATACATACTGTACGTATATAGATCGTCCAGGACACACATTAGCAACTATGTCATATGTACAGTATAGGCATATAATTATTGTGTGTACAGTGTACATAATTATATATGTGTATACTATGCAGTAATCAGCGATAAGTTTACACTTCTGGAGTGGCAGGGTATAGTAGGTGTTAAGCAGGAAAATTACAGCACAGTGGAAAGGATCAAGAGCACTCTGGCATAGCTTAATCTGTCCATGAAGAGACGGTTCATACGTAGCCCTACAAATGGCTACGTATAAAAAAGTCTCCTAGGTGTACAGAAAAGAGTTGCTCTGTTCTATTTGCCTATTTCCTTCAAATTAGAAAGCAATTAGGAATGGCATTCAGAAGACCTAAAGGAAAAAGTGATATAAAACAGTAACTTAGCACTTCGATGATCTTCACTTCAGTGAAGGTAACATCGTCTCATGACTGATGTACAAGCATACTAATGTGCAAATACACACGCACACGCATGCAAGCACACACACACGCGCGCACACACACACACACACACACACACACACACACACACACACACACACACACACACACACACACACACACACACACACACACACACACACACACTGACGACACATTCCCTATTGCAGCTATACATAGGCAGGCTCTACAGTCACCTCACCAGTGTATATTAAGGTCTGAGTGGCTGTGAGAGTCCCAGCTAGATTGTACAGGGTACAGTAGTATTGCGTGAAGGGTAGTTGGGCAATAGGGTCTCTTGGAATCACTTTCTGAAGAATCTGCATTACAGTGAAATATGTACAAAGTCATGAAGTGCATAAATTATACAAGAAGTGTTCAGAAGGATAGCAGTGCACGAAGGACAATACACTCAGTCAATGTGTACGTATCCCTTACACCTGCCTCCCTAGGACAGCCTACTGAGAGAATTATTGATCCCATGTATGCTACACTTCAGTGCCTTGATGAAATACCGTATTTGTCCAAATAGAGGCCCCTGCCTCTATTTCCTTCAAGACGTTTTTGACCTGGCCTCTATTTGAGCCCATCTTCTATTCGAGTACACGGTTCACTTTCTTTTGGACATCGCTACTACAGTGGAGACTCCAATCAGTCACCATGCATCACACTGCATTCAATTCGTATACCTTAAGTGTGCACCTCAGATGCTGAAGAGTGCCGGTGTGTTTATTCCAGACCTGGCTTCAACTCGAACCCGGCCTCTATTCGAGACCTAGTCTCTATAAAGAATTGCTTCACGGAATCCCGGCTTCTATACGAGCCCTGACCTCTATTTGAGGCTGGCTTCTTTATACATTCATACGTAAGCTTCTCATGTGCGTAGGTAGTAGTGATAGTCGTACTCTAGAACAGCACTGGTGCATGTCACCGGTGTCTACGGCATATGAGTGTGGGCCCTAATGCATATGTCTCTTAGCATCCATATACTATAATCACTTTTCTCATTCAATTATATAATTACTAGGCAGATGATAATCATCAGTGGGGCGAGCCTGAGCAAGGAATAAACCAATAACATCGCACACACTCAGCAGACTGCAGAGATTGTAGATGCAGGCCAGGTAATGCCTCACAGCAAGTGATACATTGCGCCACCTCCAGTTTAGATAGGTGTCTACGGAAGGCACACATTTTGTGACGAACCACAGGCTGTTCAAGCAGTGAAGGTTGCGGCTGCATGCGACGTTTTGCTCTATGCCTTTCTCTGTCACGATCTAATCGTGCTTCTGTCTCTGCAACAGTTTCAGCAGCACGTCGTTCGGTCTGAGCAGCACTTGTTTGCAGCAGTCGGGCCAGTCTCCGGTCTGCACTTTCTGCAGAGCGTCGTGCCCTCTGGGTAGCACTTAACTGCTGCAGGCGGGCCTGTGTCGCATCAGCAGTTGCGTTGGCCACTCGGATAGCGCGCCTGGCCCTGTCCCGTTCTCTTCGCACTCTCAACCGTTCTTCTCTGCGTTCAGGTGTTTCGGAGGCACGTTTGTCTCTCTCCCGCCCTTGCCTCCGCCATAGGCGCTCCGCGTGGGCCGGATCCATGTCGTCGTCCCTGAAACATGTGCACTTTGCACTGTACACTGTGCACTGTACACTGTGCAGTATGTAGGGTATGTGTAATTGTTTGTACATGCACGATAGTGCAACCACAATGTTCGTGAAGCAAAAAGCGGCTAGTACAAATGCGATTCGGAAATAGAACTATACGGTAAGATGTACAAGGACAGACAAAGTCAAAGTTAATCTCCTAACTGTGGGGCTCGCTCAGGCTCGCCCCAATAATGGAGGAGCAGCTTACCTTGCTATAGTGCACATGCAATCGATATAACTGCTGTTACAGGTCATCTAAACTAACACCATGCATCTGTCAGATAGTGACAGATAAACAGGCACACCCATGAAAGTGAAGATGATTACTTAAATTTAGTACAGTCACAGCAGCCAGTCCACCAGCTGTCCCAAAAACATACAATAAGTGTGCATGTGTATTATGTAATAGTAATACGCTATGTGTCTACCACTGTCAACTTACAAATCCGTCATTCCATATAAACTGGCATGGGTCTCGGAATGGGGGCATCGGATCACTGCTCCAGTTGACTTTGGGTGTGGGCCATCCTCCTCCTGTGCAGTTCACAGTGACGTTCCCAGGTGAAGTCCACGTCAGTTCAATACTATGTGGGTCTGGTAGCAGAGATGTATGGCCCTCATTAGTGGAATTGGGTACTAACAGGAATGGTTTCTCTATTCAAAGAGACATACACAAGCAAGTCACATGACAAGAGATAGTGTATACGTATGTCAATGTGCTTAACACTGTTAGGTAGTTACCATGTGAAACATGCACATGGCTGACTAGAAACAGCTTAATTGCTGTGCACTGTGGTCAATACGTACTGAAGGAATTGGAGATGGAGATCAACAATGAATGCAACTGATCAAAGACAAAATCTGGAGCATTACTATCCACAATGAAATGGCAAACAGTTCAAAAGAAAATGTGGTACTATCAGGAATCAAACCCAGGGCCTCGATCTGCCCATAGATCCTCAACCCCAACAGTTTAGGGTTGAGAATCTATATGCTCTGCCTAAGGGTGCCAAAGTTTTGCCATTGGGCTATTGAACACCCATCGGCAACTACCCACTTTCAAGTCCTTATACTTGGCTTCCTTAAGTTAATTGTTGATCAGATATAATGAAAACTTTGTTTTATATTCTAGGAGACATACATAAAGAATGCTTTCCAGAACACTAGAGGGATGTAGCAATGGGACGTGTCTACACACACACATGCCAGGGCGTCCTCAAAATGATGGCAATGTACACTTGTCCCTCCCACCTACCTACTGTGTATGCTTGCAACCTCAGTTTTGTCCCACATACCCACATGGTCCTATACCCACACACATCCCCTTAAAGAGGTTTCTAACTACCATCATTACATGCATACCCACACTTCTGCATTCCACAGCAATTTAAAGGCAGCTTCGACATTACTCCCTTGGCAAGAGCACCGATAACACCCACTGCCAGACATCACCACCTCAGGGGGAAAAGTCAGTTGGGCGCTGGTTTCATTCAGTGGCATTCCATTGTACATCCACTCTACTGCACCTTTACCCTCACAAGGGGCGCACACTACAACTAGCTGCATTTGAGTCACTGCCTCACACCAAGTGGTCCCCTTTTCATGACGTAATTCTCTGGGTCTGAGGGTGTGGTGAACACACACGCACACAATGGTATGTACACAGCATACCCTTTCACACGGGACTAAACCTTGCAATGTCTAGAATCACACCTTTGCCACATAAAGAATGCAGATTAACACCACATATATGTACATAGGATGCCATGGTGCACCCCCTCTGATTAGGTCAAGTTGTTTATTATATAATACAATGACAACTCAGCACTTTCAATACACGTCAGCACTTGAATACACATTAGCAATTTATATTAGTGTCATTCCTAGGGTTTGGATATATTTATATTAAAGTCCTGAGGTGGCTTATTCTCTATTGTAGATCACACACACACACACACACACACACACACACACACACACACACACACACACACACACACACACACACACACACACACACACACGCACGCACGCACGCACACACGCACGCACACACGCGCACACACGCACACACGCACACACATGCACACACACGCACATGCACACACACAGACATCACCAACGTATTAGCTAGGAGGAAGAGTCAACTGGGCACTGGTTTCATTTAATCTCGCCCGCCAGCCCCTATTATTGTGCAATTGTGCAATAAGGGAAATAGGGGCTGGCGCGCGAGACTAGGTTTCACTCAGCAGCACTCCATTGTAAGCACATGGCTGATGGTTTACTGTATTTGCTGTGTACAGAAGTCACTGTTCGTACATATAAAGAATTCAAAGGAATCATGAGTGAACAGATAGCAGGATGGAGACAGATAGTGAAAGTGTTTGATCAAAGACACATTCTGGAGAGTTACAATACAGAAACATTTGAAACGGCAAAGGGTTCCAACGAAATGTGGAGCCTTTGGAGTCTAGTCCAGGGCATCTGGCTAAGGTGCCAATACTCAGCCACTGAGCTACAACACACATCGGCAACCACCCCCTTTTGTATCATATGAATAAGGAGCAATTGTCATAGTTTGTTAGAGATATACGTAGAAAGATATCCAGAAACAAGAGGGATGTAGCAATGGAGCAGCGTCTACACACACACACATGCCAAGGAGATTTCATAAATGATGTCAAAATAAGCTAGCCCTGAAGTGGTGGATCCAGGGTGGTGCCTGGGGTGCAGCACAGAAGCACTACAGTACATACATACCTGCACTTCTCATTTCCACAGCAAAGGCAGCTTCACTGTTACTCCCTTGGCAAGAGCACCGATAGCACCCACTGGCAGACATCACCACCTTGTCAGGGGGGAGAGTCAGCTGGGCACTGGTTTCATTCAGCGGCTTTCCATTGTAAGTCCACCTCACTGTAACTGGGCCCTCACAAGGAGTGCATTCTATAACTAACTGCATTTGAGTCACTGCCTCGCACCAAATGGCATCCCTGTCATACTGACAGTAGTTCACTGGGTCTGAAGGTGTGAACATACACAGACAATGGGCTGTTAGTATAGGTTAATTTATATGAAAACACAACACTCTACTACACTTTCAGTATACGTGTGTAATTTATATTAGTACTATTGCTAGGGTTAGGGTTGATTTTATATTAACCGCTGTGCTGGCATATTTTGTGCTGTTGAAGAGCTGCTCAGTACACACCCAAGCATTTCAATCATTCAATATTCGCTCAGGCATCAGACAGTCCACTCCATCATTAACAGCACGTGAAGAGGTACAAGCAACAGCAACACCAGTACCACACAGATAGCTTTCCAACTCTAGAACACTTTAAGATAGACCTGTTGCCGAAATTCCTCTTTGCTATGCTTGAAAAGTCACTTCCTGATCACTCACCGGAAAATACATTCTTGAACTCATTAATGTATTTCGGAAGTGTCATTTCTGACTGACATTGGGAGCGTAACCAAGCTTAATACCAGACAAACAGTACAAACGAGTTTGGTTACAATGTATGGGATTAGAACAAGACATCAAAACTCAGACTCAATGCCCCAGTCAAGCCGAGCAAACACACAAACTGCGTCAAAAAATGGTGATAAAACTTGATATAGCAGCACTATAGGCTGTTGCTCTGTGAAACAGATGTTTACAAACTATGCCCCCTTTGGGAGTGCCTTGCGAGGGCAGCTGAATCTATGTGCGCATAGATCGAAGCACGTGTGACCCTATTGTTCCAATACTATACTCACGTGATGGAGCGTAATGAGCAAATATCAATCAGGACTAGAAATTGTGAAATCTCTGTATTACCTGTCACCCCATCACAAAAACTCCCACAATAATGCCTTGACCTTACTGTATAATATTATGCCAGTCAGCTTTACCTGTAGTTTTCAGTTTTTGTACCTGATGAAGACCTTCATGGTCGAAACATTGTACAATTGCAAATATTGCATCTATCTGCTACGTGATTGCTCATTATCACTTCTGACTATCTGGAACCGTAGCAATGAGCCTCTACGACAGCAATCCCAGAATACATCTGTCTGAGGATTGATTACTTCTTCACCATTCAGTGATCATAGCTCTTGCTAAGTATAGCCACATGGTCTAAGTCTGCAGATACTGCTGTGTGTACATTAGCCTCATACCCAGTCCCTGTTTCCATTCTGACTTCCCCCGAGAAGTCAGAATGGAAATAAGGACTGGGTACGAGGCTATGTGTAAAAAGAACACACACCAAGGCAGACCGTAATTATAATTATGTACGTACGGGTCAGGTGTATTATCCGGACCAAGGCAAATTTCACAACCGTGATGTCCTTGGGCACCTTGACAACAACTTAACTTAGTTTGGGTGCCTCTACAACAGCTTAACTTAGTTTGGGTACTTGCTAGAACAACTTAGCCTTGGGTGCTCGCATACAGATACTGCTGTGTGTACATTAGCCTCATACCCAGTCCCTGTTTCCATTCTGACTTCCCCCGAGAAGTCAGAATAGAAATAGGGACTGGGTACGAGGCTATGTGTACAAAGAACACACACCAAGGCAGACCGTAATTATAATTATTTATGTACGTACTTGCAACAGTTTCAGAGTATGGCAGACACATTTGCAGTGGCTATGCATTGCTATACACAAGCTTTCAGAAACACAGTGAGGGTCAGGTGCATTATCCGGACCAAGGCAAATTTCGCAACCGTGATGTCCTTGGGCACTTTGACAACAACTTAACTTAGTTTGGGTACCTCTACAACGGATCAAGTAAAAAGAACGGACCACGCTGTAGGCGTTTATTTTCTAATATAATGCCAGCCCTAACCCTAACCCTAACCCTAAACCTAACGTGCGCTAAGCGCCCCGGGCAAATGTATGGTCCGTTCTTTTTACTTGACCCACAAGCAGTGCGCAGCTTAGAACACATGTTGAGTCTACAAGAGAACCCATAAATACGTAAAGTGCCCACAGAATGCATGTCGTGTGGTGCTGTGTCTACACCTAGAACACATGTACACACGCAGCCGTTGATGATATATCATGATCATGAACGCGATCACACAGCCCGCATTTAAGTGGCGCCGTGAAATCGTCACTGTCACCAGGAGCAACTGCGTTCAGAGAGGATCGCATGGCATATAGCTATATGCTACACACTTAGCTAGGGGATACAAAAACATTGCCAAAGGTGAAATCAGTTCTGTACCTCGAGCTACGTCTCCTTGGCCTTTTCTACAGGTGATCCCCCCGCTTTCGGTTTTAGTTAGAGCCCAAAGCACCAAGAAGACATAGGTAACCTTGAAGACCTTCATCGCCATCGCAAACTCACTGACTCAGCAGTAGCTCAGCGCTAACAATGAATATCATAATAAGCTAAGCGCGCCTACGTATATAGACGCGCACACGGCGCTTATTGGGACGGTCTAGGTAGCCAGACTGAGCCTGCCCGCAGACGCACCTACACTTCAGTTGCAATTGAAGGTAAGAACAGTCGTTGTATGCATGGTTTTATGACGCTGCATTATGTATATGTCAACACACTGAGGCAAATGCATGCACATCACGTCTGAGTGAAGCAATACTCCAAGGAATCTCATCTGGACTTCCAATTGGATGCAGTTAGTTTCACTCTTGCATCACTCTCGCTACCAAGGTTCTCCATGTCCTATGCAAAGAGCTCCTTCAAAACTCACAGGAACTACACATGATGATCTGCAGCTGTTAACTCACAAACGAATATATACTAGTACTACAGATACATAGTGCCTATAAATAACAAAACTACATCCACGGAAAGTCATATCTTGCATTCTAGTAATAAGAATGCATCTCACTAGAGTACATCACAGACGTATGGAGGTGCAGTGAGCTAACTATGGATACGAATTAAGAAGGTGAGTCCTTTCAGTTGCATCTGTTGATGTTGAGGGTTGAGGTTGCTGTGAATCACCGTTAGCTGTCGTTGTTGGCTGTGCAGTTGCATTTTGTTGACTACTCCTTCTCTGACTCAACTCCACAGCTACCACCAACTTAGACGCCACTTCTGCTAGATCAACACCATCACTTCTCAATACCTTCAGTAACACTCCATAGTTAGGGAGGTTTCCCAACTCCATTGCTGCTTCAATTACTTGTTGGCATTTTCTTACAACGTCATAGCCTGGTACACACCTAAGATTCCGCACCAAAACAGACTGATGGAGCTGTGCACCAATTATCTCCCATCTACATGTCATTCTTGGTATGAGGTTAGACACAACTGCCAAGTCGACTGGTTTTCCTGTGACACTCTCAGAGTGTGTAGGATTGCTACCTGTAGTGATGAAGGTACGTAGAGAGAAGGATGGGAAGGGAAGAGGGTGATTGCTTGATATGAAGCAACAATGTACACACACACACACACGCTTGCACACGTACCCCCCCACATGTGCACACACACACACACACACACACACACACACACACACACACACACACACACACACACACACACGCACACACACACACACAAACACACACACACACAAACACACACACACACACACGTACACACACACTCACGCACAGACACACACACACACACACCGCACACACACACACACACACACACACACACACACACACACACGCACACACAAATGCACACACACACACACACACACACACACACACACACACACACACACACGCACACACACACACACACACACACACACACACACAGTATGTGGGGTAAGTCCCTAATGGGGATTCACAGGTGCACACAATACCAGCTGACAATTGCAAATGACTTAGAGGTGAGACATAATGTCATCACCACAAGGGATAGGGGTGAAGTTGTAAGTTCAGGAAACCAGAACTCAAGTAATGGTGTGAATCTCGTAGGTGTTTAGGTGGGACATGTTCCACTTTGCCTGCAGATGTCCCACTGTCCCACTCTCACCCCTCAAAGTCCCACTTTGAATGGTTCTAACTAACAGACAGCTGTTTCAACAGCACTCAGAGTGCTGGCGGTCTGGAGCTTAAGGCACCAGACTCAAGATAAGGTGATTATGGGTTGTCCTAAGTTAGAGTCCAGACAATGATAGTAACTTTTCAGACCCCAACAAACATTGCCCAAACTGAACCAATAATTATTGTTACATGTGGAAGCCATACATCAAAGCAAACTGCAGTGTGCTAATTTCGCATAACGCCACTGTTTACGCTTTCACACCTCATAACACACTGTGTCGAGTGGGGCTCTTATTTGCTAACCCAATCACTTTTTAGCCTTAAACAAACGTTTTGTTTACTGCTTTAGCAAAATGCCTTTGATATTCATCACCTTGTGAACTTTCTCATGAACATTGGCTCTGAAATGATGAGTGCTCGACACTTGGAAGCATGGTCATCACATAAATTTATGCCTAGCACACGTGTATTTTTATAGCAGTGACAAGTAATTGTGCATGTAATCTCTTTAGTGATAGAGAAACCAAGATTCCCTTTCCCGAGTTCACTTGATGGATCAAATTGAAAGTAGGTCTCGCCACTCCCAAGTTCTCCAGTCGTTTAAATCCTAGTACACTCTCTAAAAAGAAAGTTCTCCCTTCATACGCTGCTTGTAGGACTTCTAATCGTCTGCCCTAGTGCCGACTCAAGCGGCGCCGACGCTTTATTCAGTACGAGAGGCCGCAAAATCAAGGCAAGGCAAAATCAAAGGCAAAGGCAAAGGCAAAATCAGCCAGCGCCCTCGCGGCCATGTTATAACTAGTACTTACAAACTACCTGCAAGTAAGATTTCAAAGGTAATACAATACATGCATATACAACCAATATTGTATCTACAACATGGTTTTCCTGACATTGTACATGTGTTGAGCTGGTGGGTCCCATTAGTGAAGTTAAAATGTGTCGACATGTCAAGCTCAAGGCCAACACATATAATTTATGCATGAATGCACACATCACATTCGAGTGCAGTGATACTCCAAGTGAACTCATCTATAGGGTCAACACCACGGCTCAACTTCTCACATGCGGCTCTCATTTCAATTTTCTCTGTGTTGAATGCAATGATTTCTTTCAAGGCCAACATGCACTACACATGACATGATGAGCTGCACCTGTAACATCACAAACATAGAAATTGCTTTTACTATACAGTACAGGTACACAGTGCCTATAAGTCCATCCACAGAACAGTTGTCTTGCATTCTAGTAACATACGTAACATGCAACCATTAATATTAAAAGTAAGAGCACAGATGTAGTGGAGCTCTGTGAGTTAACTACAGTAACAGATAATCACTTTGTTGAGAATCTTCTCTCAGGATCTAAAGGAGTTGAGTTAACTATGGTAACGGATTAAGAATGCGAGCTGTGTCAGATGCATCTGTTGGTGTTGAGGGTTCAAGTGGCTGTGAATCACCATTAGTTGACAGCGGTGTAGTATCACTTCGTCGAGCATCCTCTCTCAGGCTCTCCTTAACAGCTACCACCAAATCAGCCGCAACTTGTGCTAGATCAACACCATCACTTTTCAGTACCTTCAGTAGCACTCCATAGTTAGGGAGGTTTCCTGACTCCATTGCTGCTTGAAGGATATGACGACAGTTGTTTTCAACATTATAACCCGGTACACACTCAAGGTTTGTGACCAAAACAGAATGATGGAGGTGTACACCAATTATATCCCATTTGCTTGCCATTCTTGGTATGAAGTTAGACACAACTGCCAAGTCGACTGGTTTATCTGTGACATCCTCAGAGTCTGTAGGATTGCTACCTGTAGTGATGAAGGGGAAGGATGAGAATGGAAGAGGGTGATCACTTGATACCAAGCAACAACATACACATGTGTACACACATGCTTGCACACATACCCATACATACACATGCACCCAAACCCCCACATGTGCACACACACACACACACACACACACACACACACACACACACACACACACACACACACACACACACACTACACATACAATTGTACTCACCCACTCCGTTTCTTTCTCCTTCTCCTCTCACATCCTCACAGCATGGTTCACCATTATTCTGTGCATTCCTCTCTTTGCTCCTCCGTTTCTCACGATGCAGCAACACAGATAGTGTGACAATAATCAGTCCAGATACAAACAGTACAATCGCCACGACACCAGCAGCACTGGATAGCGAAATGACAAGCGTCATATTCACTTCACTGACTGGTTCATAAAAGGACATTGTACCAGTGTGCAGCCTTAGAGAAGTGACAACACTTGATGAGCGCTGAACAAAGCAGTCAAACGTCATAGCCTGCTGAGATTTTATAATGCACGAATCAACACCTGGGACAGTGGCATCTGAAGGAGATAGACCCAGTGACACATTCACACCTTCTCCTAGGACCTGGCCACAGTCCTGACAAATACAGCAGTTGGATGAGTTGTAAGCAATCAAGGGACATGTGTTAGTGCCAATGCTGGGTACTCTACACACTGTGTAGATGCGCTCAGTCCCTGACTCGGGGTAGGCAGCACAGTACTGTTCTTTGCCAACCTCCTCCCTTGCAACCCAGGCCTCTGCTGGGTTCATGAAGTATTCCTGCACAGCTAAAAGGTAAACATGGGGACAGAAATACCGTATGGCCGGAAATTTTAGCGGGGAATTTATTTTGGCGGATTGGCGGTTTTGAGAGCAATCCGCCAAAATTTTTGCAATCACATAGTTTTCCTGCTTAACAAGCCTGGTTGTGCCAGGCCTATAGATTAATCGTCAGCATGGAGTTCACAACTGACAGCAGCGCGAGGACACTATGTTTCCAAAGTGTTTTGCACACTGGAGGTGGAAGAAGAGCGCGAGGAAGCCGAAGGCAATCCGAACGGCATCGTATATGCGGTCGCTGTGAAGACTGACGTTGAGATCATTGTCGGTAACTTACTGCGGCAGATTCAGCAGCCTGTTCTCTGTTTCTGCACTGGAGCGGTATGATTGTGTGCGAGGTCACAGGCTGCAGGCGAACGTTAGCAGATTGGCCAAAAGAGGCTTGAAAACCTTTGTACGTTGCAACTCGTGGGAAAAGCTTAGGATTGAAATGAAAATAACCCAATTATGGTCAAAAAACAGCGCGTGTACTTCTCAAAGACTTTTCAGCAATCTAGCTCTGTTCGTCCGGATTAGCTATTTTGCTATGAATATCATTATGGCACAGGCTTTGCCAAAAGCGCCAAAGTAAATTCCGCCAAATACAGAAATTTCAGCAATCCGCCAAAATAAATTCCCGACCTAAATTTCCGGCCATACGGTACATTAGTTACATAAACAGGATCGTAAAACAGTCACTCAAATCACTTGAGAGGGCGACTGCTTGCAGTACACCACCACAGAAGCAAGATAGTAGGGGGTAAGGGTAATCACTGGATATTTCACCTATCAGCCTGCTACATCAGTATTGACGTCTTGGCAAGCTGGGGGACTGGACTCCTCTTCACGGTAACCAGTGGTCACCTCCATTGTGCCCACTGAGTTATATTGACACATGTCAGCTAAGACAGCTTTGAATGGCTGAAGCCAAAGACCAGAATTCCTAGCTTCCCTCATGCACACAACACAAATCTGTGTCACAACTAGCAACTTGGCAACATACGTATACTCAACAGGCTCTATAGTCAACTTACCAGTGTATATTAAGGTCTGAGTGGCTGTGAGATTCCCAGCTAGATTGTACAGGGTGCAGTAATACTCGGTAACAGGTGGTGGGATCGTGGGGTCACTTGGAAGCACTTTCTGTAGAACCTACATACATAAACCATGGTTAAGCAACACAGACACGCAATTCAGTGCAACCATGCATCCTTGCATGCCACTTTACCATCAAATTACATAATACTAACACATACTAACTATGAATGTGTTTAGTTACATCAAGAGTACATAAGGTTATGCATAATAAACTAACACTTAATTAATATGCGACTGTGAATCAGGTGTGGAGAGGTGTTAGAGGACCAAATCTGTAACACGGCAGAGCAGTACCAGTGACTGTATCGAGCAGAGACCTACTGTACAACAGTATGTGGGGTGGTCCCTAGTGGGGACTCATAGGTGCACACAACACCAGCTGACAAATGAGTTAGAGGTGAGGCATGATGTCATCACCACAAGGGATAGGGGTGAAGCTGTAAGTTCAGAAAACCTGAACTCAAGCAATGGTCTGATGGCAGCAACTCACAAAAGCCAGCACATTTAGCTATCATGTATCTCATACACCTCTCTCCCTGCGACGTACAGCCTAGCATAGACATCCCATGCATTACGCACACTTCAGTGCATTCGGTGACGGCTGTATTCTACAATGACGTAGACCATGCAGTGCTCTGCTCTGCCACAGGTAAGGACTCTAACAACTACTCTACATTATAGTCATCCTTAGCCCTCCCAATGCCTTGCACCAGCAGTTCATCTGGCTGCAGTGCAGTGCAATGGCCTGGGTATGATTGCGAGCATCAAGTTATCACAACATACAAGCAAGTACAGCTGAAAGTCATGCCACTAGCCCATGCACTAGCTACCCTCAATACAGTGGTGTGCATGTATATGGAAAGTTACGTCATAGATTGGGTTGAGTATCAATCTATGGATACGATAGCTGTGTCCCACAGTCAACTTACAAAGCCATTATCCCAAATAAACTGGCATGGGTCTGGGATTAGGGACACCACATCACAGCTCCAATTAACTTTGGGTGTGGGCCAGCCTCCTCCCGTGCAGTTCACAGTGATGTTCCCTGATGAGTGACGTGACAGCTCAATATTCTGTGTTTGAGGCACAAGATACGTTTGGCCTTCATAAGTGCTATTCAGTACCAACAGAAATGGTTTCTCTGTTCAAAGAGACGTACACAAGCAAGTCAGATGACAAGAGATAGTGGATGTCAATGTGTTTGTGACTTTGTGAGTGTGTGCTTGTTGTCTGTGCAAGACCAGCATATGGTTGGTTGAACACACACCTGCACTTCTCATTTCCACAGCAAAGGCAGCTTCACCATTACTCCCTTGACAAGAGCACCGATAGCACCCACTGGCAGACATCACCACCTTGTCAGGGGGAAAAGTCAGTTGGGTGCTGGTTTCATTCAGTGTCATTCCATTGTAAGTCCACTCCACTGCACCTTTACCCTCACAAGGAGTGCACACTATAACTAGCTGCATTTGAGTCACTGCCTCACACCTAGTGGTGCCCTTTTCATGACAGTAATTCGATCTCTGGGTCTGCATGAAGGTGTGGCAATCACACACACACAATGGTATGTTCAGGGCTAGCCTCGTCCCCAGGCCCTTCGCGTTAATTGCCCACGATAATTATTCCAGACGGCCTGGGGACAAGGCTAGTTCAGAGCATACCCTTTCACACAGAACTAATCCAATGTCCAGAATCACCATCGCCACATGATGCAGATTAACACCACATATACACAATATGGTGCACCCCCTTCGGAAAGATAAAGGTCAAGTTGTCTATTCGTAAAAAAATTGTGACAACTCAGCACTTTCAATACTCGTCAGCACTGGAATGCGCATAAGCAATTTTATATTAGCGTCATTGCTAGGGTTTAAATATAGTCATACTAAAGTGCTGAGGTGGCTTATTCAGTATTGTATGTAGAACAAGGTCACCAACTAGGCACAGAAGAATTTGAGTCTTACAGTAGTTCAGACAATCCATTCCCTCTGTACCAACACACAAAGACGAAGAGGAGTAAATCATGCAGAACCACCACATGCACACACACACACACACACACACACACACACACACACACACACACACACACACACACACACACACACACACACACACACACACACACACACACACACACATGCATGCGCTAAGAAATTTATGAGAATATCCAACTCATACATACATACATAGCTTCAGGTGCATGTAATGATGCATTAAAATTTAATATTAATACAGTACATACATCCAATTACAAATTCGGAAGTGATTGTGCTAGCTATATTATATATGTGTGAAAGCTACCATACTTAGAGCTGGTACACTACATGCCATTGAACGTGCTAAAACACATCATCAGGAGTTACTTCGTAATACCACAGTAGTACGCAACTCAGCGACAACTGTGTCCAGCATTGTCCAGCTCTCTAGGAAATTAAAGCCAGAATGTAGACTAACCATAGCAATAGTAGCATGTGGCGGTGCCAGGCGTACGGTTTGATAGACAAATCACCATCTTTGCCCTTGCCGTTGAACGTGCCATCGATCGAAGTTCACACTATCGGTCCATACTTGGACACATTTTTCGTCATAACTTTTGAAGGAGGATGCCACTCTGGCTTCAGCCAGCTACACCATAGTGTGTTTGCCCGTGAGTAGTTGGACCAAGAATCGAGAGAATCAGCAGGCTTGCAGCTGAGATCTGGCGCCTATAATGGTTGGGAGGACAGACCCCGTACCTCGAACTACGTCTCCAGGCCCCTTTTGACAAGTAATTCCACTTTTGGTCTTGATCAGTTTCAAAACCACCAACAAGATGATAACGCTGATTGGCCCTGCTGTCTTCATCACTTTCACTACACCACCATCTTTTGGCAACTAGTTGGGATATGCGAGTTATGCAGACTATCAAAACTGATCCAGCTATCTACTGAGAAACGAGCGAGCCTAAACGAGCCCCACACTCCCCCCTTTCACATGACCAACCGCATTTGGAAGCGTTAGCTAAGTCGATTGCGTTCACATGGGCATAAAGTGGTTCAAGGGCTATGACATCATTGTCCTGTGTTTAGTTGGCGATGAGATGGCAGCGACTGAATGTTCATTTGTTTAAAGGCATGTCCACACCTGATGCGCATCCAGTCGACCTAATTAAATGCAGGCCAAGTTGCAGTGAGGTTAACAGAGGGGATCGAAAACGGCAAATTTAATAAAATGCTGCCGAAACCATCCGGGGAAACTGGATTCTAGGGGGACAGTTTTCACCGCGACACGTATTTGGCAGCGCGCGTGTGGCCAAAGCTGCAAAGCCCAGGTACGTACACGCGCGTACATAGAACATAGAAATTGTTTATACTATACAGTACAGGTACACAGTGCCTACAAGTCCATCCATAGAAACGTTATCTTGCATTCTAGTATCAAACATGCATCCTAATATTAGAAGTAAGAGCACAGATGTAGTGGAGCTCTGTGAGTTAACTATGTTAACGGATTAAGAATGCGAGCTGTGTCGGATGTATCTGTTGGTGTTGAGGGTTCAGGTGGTTGTGAATCACCATTAGTTGTCGGCAGTGTAGCAGCACTTGGTTGAGCATGCTCCCTCAGGCTCTCCTTCACAGCTACCACCAAATCAGACGCAATTTGTGCTAGATCAACACCATCACTTCTCAGTACCTTCAGTAGCACTCCATAGTTAGGGAGGTTTCCTGACTCCATTGCTGCTTGAAGGACATGGCGACAGTTGTTTTCAACATTATAACCTGGTACACACTCAAGGTTTGTGACCAAAACAGAATGATGGAGCTGTACACCAATTATATCCCATTTCTTTGCCATTCTATGTATAAAGTTAGACACAACTGCCAAGTCGACTGGTTTATCTGTGACATCCTCAGAGTCTGTAGGATTGCTACCTGTAGTGATGAAGGGGAAGGATGAGAATGGAAGAGGGTGATCACTTGACACCAAGCAACAACATACACATGTATACACACATGCTTGCACACATACCCATACATACACATGCATCCAAACCCCCAAATGTGCGCGCGCACACACACACACACACACACACACACACACACACACACACACACACACACACACACACACACACACACACACACACACACACACACACACACACACACACACACACACACACACACACACACACACACATACACACACTATACATACAATTGTACTCACCCACTCCGTTTCTTTCTCCTTCTCCTCTCACATCCTCACAGCATGGTTCACCATTATTCTGTGCATTCCTCTCTTTGCTCCTCCGTTTCTCACGATGCAGCAACACAGATAGTGTGACAATAATCAGTCCAGATACAAACAGTACAATCGCCACACCACCAGCACTGGATGAAATGACAAGCGTCATATTCACTTCATTGACTGGCTCATAAAAGGACATTGTACCAGTGTGCTGCCTTAGAGAAGTGACAACACTTGATGAGCGCTGAACAAAGCAGTCAAACGTCATAGCCTGCTGAGATTTTATAATGCACGAATCAACACCTGGGACAGTGGCATCTGAAGGAGATAGACCCAGTGACACATTCACACCTTCTCCTAGGACCTGGCCACAGTCCTGACAAATACAGCAGTTGGATGAGTTGTAAGCAATCAAGGGACATGTGTTAGTGCCAATGCTGGGTACTCTACACACTGTGTAGATGCGCTCAGTCCCTGACTCGGGGTAGGCAGCACAGTACTGTTCTTTGCCAACCTCCTCCCTTGCAACCCAGGCCTCTGCTGGGTTCATGAAGTATTCCTGCACAGCTAAAAGGTAAACATGGGGACAGAAATACCGTATGGCCGGAAATTTTAGCGGGGAATTTATTTTGGCGGATTGGCGGTTTTGAGAGCAATCCGCCAAAATTTTTGCAATCACATAGTTTTCCTGCTTAACAAGCCTGGTTGTGCCAGGCCTATAGATTAATCGTCAGCATGGAGTTCACAACTGACAGCAGCGCGAGGACACTATGTTTCCAAAGTGTTTTGCACACTGGAGGTGGAAGAAGAGCGCGAGGAAGCCGAAGGCAATCCGAACGGCATCGTATATGCGGTCGCTGTGAAGACTGACGTTGAGATCATTGTCGGTAACTTACTGCGGCAGATTCAGCAGCCTGTTCTCTGTTTCTGCACTGGAGCGGTATGATTGTGTGCGAGGTCACAGGCTGCAGGCGAACGTTAGCAGATCGGCCAAAAGAGGCTTGAAAACCTTTGTACGTTGCAACTCGTGGGAAAAGCTTAGGATTGAAATGAAAATAACCCAATTATGGTCAAAAAACAGCGCGTGTACTTCTCAAAGACTTTTCAGCAATCTAGCTCTGTTCGTCTGGATTAGCTATTTTGCTATGAATATCATTATGGCACAGGCTTTGCCAAAAGCGCCAAAGTAAATTCCGCCAAATACAGAAATTTCAGCAATCCGCCAAAATAAATTCCCGACCTAAATTTCCGGCCATACGGTACATTAGTTACATAAACAGGATCGTAAAACAGTCACTCAAATCACTTGAGAGGGCGACTGCTTGCAGTACACCACCACAGAAGCAAGATAGTAGGGGGTAAGGGTAATCACTGGATATTTCACCTATCAGCCTGCTACATCAGTATTGACGTCTTGGCAAGCTGGGGGACTGGACTCCTCTTCACGGTAACCAGTGGTCACCTCCATTGTGCCCACTGAGTTATATTGACACATGTCAGCTAAGACAGCTTTGAATGGCTGAAGCCAAAGACCAGAATTCCTAGCTTCCCTCATGCACACAACACAAATCTGTGTCACAACTAGCAACTTGGCAACATACGTGTACTCAACAGGCTCTATAGACAACTTACCAGTGTATATTA
The DNA here is from genome assembly GCA_964019415.1 of Ianthella basta. Taxonomy (NCBI): domain Eukaryota; kingdom Metazoa; phylum Porifera; class Demospongiae; order Verongiida; family Ianthellidae; genus Ianthella; species Ianthella basta. The sequence goes on from OZ025879.1 coordinate 6,406,595, forward strand.
AGGTCTGAGTGGCTGTGAGAGTCCCAGCTAGATTGTACAGGGTACAGTAATACTCGGTAACAGGTGGTGGGGTCGTGGGGTCACTTGGAAGCACTTTCTGTAGAACCTACATACATAAACCATGGTTAAGCAACACAGACACGCAATTCAGTGCAACCATGCATCCTTGCATGCCACTTTACCATCAAATTACATAATACTAACATATACTAACTATGAATGTGTTTAGTTACATCAAGAGTACATAAGGTTATGCATAATAAACTAACACTTAATTAATATGCGACTGTGAATCAGGTGTGGAGAGGTGTTAGAGGACCAAATCTGTAACACGGCAGAGCAGTACCAGTGACTGTATCGAGCAGAGACCTACTGTACAACAGTATGTGGGGTAAGTCCCTAGTGGGGACTCATAGGTGCACACAACACCAGCTGACAAATGAATTAGAGGTGAGGCATGATGTCATCACCACAAGGGATAGGGGTGAAGCTGTAAGTTCAGAAAACCTGAACTCAAGCAATGGTCTGATGGCAGCAACTCACAAAAGCCAGCACATTTAGCTATCATGTATCTCATACACCTCTCTCCCTGTGACGTACAGCCTAGCATAGACATCCCATGCATTACGCACACTTCAGTGCATTCGGTGACGGCTGTATTCTACAATGACGTAGACCATGCAGTGCTCTGCTCTGCCACAGGTAAGGACTCTAACAACTACTCTACATTAAAGTCATCCTTAGCCCTCCCAATGCCTTGCACCAGCAGTTCACCTGCATGGCTGCAGTGCAGTGCAATGGCCTGGGTATGATTGCGAGCATCAAGTTATCACAACATACAAGCAAGTACAGATGAAAGTCATGCCACTAGCCCATGCACTAGCTACCCTCAATACAGTGGTGTGCATGTACATGGAAAGTTACGTCATAGATAGGGTTGAGTATCAATCTATGGATACGATAGCTGTGTCCCACAGTCAACTTACAAAGCCATTATCCCAAATAAACTGGCATGGGTCTGGGAATGGGGACACCACATCACTGCTCCAATTAACTTTGGGTGTAGGCCAGCCTCCTCCTGTGCAGTTCACAGTGATGTTCCCTGATGAGTGACGTGACAGCTCAATATTCTGTGTTTGAGGCACAAGATACGTTTGGCCTTCATAAGTGCTATTCGGTACCAACAGAAACGGTTTCTCTGTTCAAAGAGACGTACACAAGCAAGTCAGATGACAAGAGATAGTGGATGTCAATGTGCTTGTGACTTTGTGAGTGTGTGCTTGTTGTCGCGTGCAAGACCAGCATATGGTTGGTTGAACACACACCTGCACTTCTCATTTCCACAGCAAAGGCAGCTTCACCATTACTCCCTTGACAAGAGCACCGATAGCACCCACTGGCAGACATCACCACCTTGTCAGGGGGGAGAGTCAGTTGGGCACTGGTTTCATTCAGTGTCACTTCATTGTAAGTCCACTCCACTGTAGCTTTACCCTCACAAGGGGTGCACACTACAACCAGCTGCATTTGAGTCACTGCCTCACACCAAACGGTCCCCTTTTCATGACAGTAATTCTCTGGGTCTGAGGGTGTGGTGAACACAATGGTATGTACACAGCATACCCTTTCACGGACTAAACCTTGCAATGTCTAGAATCACACCTTTGCCACATAAAGAATGCAGATTAACACCACATATATGTACACAGGATGCCATGGTGCACCCCCTCTGATAAGGTCAAGTTGTTTATTATATAATACAATGACAACTCAGCACTTTCAATACACGTCAGCACTTGAATACACATTAGCAATTTATATTATTGTCATTCCTAGGGTTTGGATATATTTATATTAAAGTGCTAAGGTGGCTTATTTTCTATTGTAGACCACACACACACACACACACACACACACACACACACACACACACACACACACACACACACACACACACACACACACACACACACACACACACACACACACACACACACACACACACACACACACACACACACACACACACACACACACACACACACATTGATTAGAACTAAGCGGAGGATGAGGGCTCACTTCCCGCTGTGACACAACACACATACAGCTTGGCGATCACCGCAACAACCTAATAGCCACACACTCTGGTGCTGCCATGTGTACAAAATGTATACACGCCCAGATATCAAAACACCCAACTTGTACGTTCGTATGCAGCTTCAGGTGCATGTAACGATGCATTGAAATTTAATATGAATACGTACATCCAATTACACATTACACCAGATAAATCGCACACTATTGCCCTCACGGAACCGTAAGGTAATTCCGTCACCATTTCAAAGCGGGATAATTCCGTCGTGTGAGTCTACCACTACTTATTAAGTAGGAGCGCGCTCACATCCGTCTAGGTTTAGAGAGTGCAGTGGATAGGTTTTAAAGTAGTGGTGTTGTGGTGAGCTAAAAGCCCACAGCCAAGAAACAAGAGTCGAGATAAAACCCTAGTGACGAAATTGCCCTAGTGACGAATAACCCCGGTTTACCTTATTAACAATCCACACACATCACACAGAACAGTGAACCTTGGCGCACCGAACACGCGCCGCATGCAGACATCATGAAACCACACAGCCTGTGCGCGAATCACTATATAGGAATTTTGTTATATGCAGCGGACATAAAAGTGCCGTACCTCGCACTACGTCTCCAGGCCCCTTTTGACAAGTAATTCCACTTTCGGTCTTGATCAGTTTCAAAACCACCCCCAAGATGATAACGGTGATTGGCCCTGCTGTCTTCATCACTTTCACTACGCCACCATCTTTCGGCAAGTAGTTGGAATATGCGAGTTATGCAAAACTGATATGTAATATAATATTGCACACTTGAATGGAATGTATTAGGAATATTTCCCGAGACACGACTCATTAATATTCATTGACATGCTCTATGAATAATCTATGAATACCACGTTGGAGTCAGCTAATCAATAAAATGGCCATCGCATGATTTGTATCGTGACCTATGGACACTGTGTTGACACATTGAGCAGAACACAGCCGCATCACGCCTCAGTGAAGCGATGCTCCGAGGGGTCTCGTCTAGCTACAGGTTCGCATCTCGAATTTCACGTAAAGTGTCCCGCGCGCCAGTTCCAGGGTTCTGGCGCGCCCTATCGCAAGGAGCTCAAGCGAGCGAGAAAGCCACCAATAATAGCAAAGAGCAACCGAATTACGAGTACTTTCCATGTCTTCGCAAGTGAGTGCTGGGAATACCCTAATACCTGTGCACTTAGGGTAATAAGGACTTGTGTTCGCGCTATTTAGTGCACCTACCAGCATGGCCCATTGCTGCTTGGATACTGTAAAGCACGTACAGCATGGTTAGGGCCTGGGGATCATGAATGCCTGCTTGTAACGCACCTCTTGTCATCTCTCTTGTTATCAGGTTGAAGAATGACGACACTCCACTCCACCGGATCACCTCTGTGTATGGGGAGGAGATTAAAGGGTTTAAGACCTTCAAGTATGACAAACCGTTTGAGATGAAGATGGGAGGTTCTATTGAGGGCATGGAGATTGTGTACGAGACTTGGGGAGAACTGAACCATGAGAAGGACAATGCCATTCTACTTCACACTGGCTTGTCAGCATCGTCACACGCTAAGAGTCGAGGTAATTGTTTGTCACCTGTTACTGTCATCTTTACACATTACTGGTCGCAAAGTTGGTCTCTGGCTGCATTGTCACTCTCTGTCATTGTCACCTGTCAGCATTGTCACTCAGCTACTTGTCATGTATGCATTTTCGCCTATGTATCAGCTTTGTCACTGTCCATCTGTTATCATATCCTATGCTATGAGTCATATCATTGCTTCACCTGTCATCACCACTCATCCACACATGTAACATCACATTTCCAACTTGTGGTTATAGTAGATTCTTATTTGTTTCACTGCACCTCTCTCCGCCCATCCCTGTTCCTTCCCCCTCCCCCTCCCCCTCCCCCTCCCCCCCAGGACAACACCAGCCGAGGGTGGTGGGAGCCCTTTATCGGCCCGGGGGCTGCTCTCAACACAGACAAGTACTTCGTAATCTGCACCAACGTCCTTGGAGGGTGCTTTGGCTCCAGGTGAATGCATCTTCTGTACTATAGGGTGGCAGACCATCTGGGTCCTGTGGTATCCTCCACAGTGGTGTGCAGCGCAGTATCTACCAAATTGAATTTGTGTTGCCTGACACATTTTGCGCATCACCAGCAACCCACAAAACTGTAGCCTCGTGAAAATTGAGGTCCATTGGGTGTGTACTAGGAAGTGTTCTGTTCCATAGATGTGTTATGATAGACTTCTGTCTAATATGTGGTAAACATTCAAAAGCTCCAACAAGATGCTCTGTGTTGGAGTTTGTTTGTGTTTATTATGAGTAGAGTTTCATGTGCACTTCCTGTTGTGTTTACCTGCAGTGGACCATCCTCAATCAACCCACAGACTGGAAAGGTACACACTCCACTACACACAGTAGCTCCTGCAAGTAGTAGTGTTTGCTGGTTGTCACACACGCAGCCAATCTCAAGATGGCTGGTGGTTGTCTTGATCAGAGTGCGCTAGTTTACCATGCCCTCCCTCCTCCCTCCTTGTGTAGCCATATGGCTCTTCCTTCCCTCTGGTCTCCGTGGAGGACATGGTGCGGTCGCAGTTCCTCTTTCTGGACCACCTGGGGATTGACAAGGTACTGCTTACGTCTACTTGTGTGTGTGTGTGTGTGTGTGTGTGTGTGTGTGTGTGTGTGTGTGTGTGTGTTGGTGTTGGTGTAGTGTGTTGTGCGTGTACATGCTTGCTTGTATGATTCCATTCATGTGAATGTGAAGTAGTTTGAGTGTGCATGCCTGCATGTACGTATGTGTACAGTCATGCCTATAGGAGGTCAGTGAAAGTGTGTGCTTATGTACATATTGTGTGTGATATGTTGTGTGTGTACATAAATATGAGTATGGTATGAGGTATATAATTATACTGAGTGGTGTGTATACATACATTGGTACTGTGTGTGGATTCATGTGTGGTGAGGTTTGTGTATAGTGTATTCGTATGAGTTCATGAGTGTTGTATATATAACGTGTTTGTGTGTCATGGAGTGTGTTTGTGTGTGTGACCTGTACAGCTACATGCCTCCATTGGGAGCTCTCTGGGAGGAATGCAGAGCGTCTGTGCAGCCACTCTCTTCCCAGACCGAGTTGGGAGGTGAGAGAACATGTACAACCACTGTTTTGGGTGTTGGGGGTGTGTTGGGGAGGGTGGGATGTGTTGTGTATGTGTTGGGGAGGGTGGGGGTACGTGTGTGTGTTGGGAGGGTGGGATGTGTGTGTGTGTGTGTGTGTGTGTGTGTGTGTGTGTGTGTGTGTGTGTGTTGTGTGTTTGGAGGGTGTGGGTGTTCACTATACGTAACTGAAGCAATAGCTGTTTGTATGTTTGTAGCAGCTATTGATTACAGTTCGGCTAGTCTTCACTTGCTAAGCCAGTGCAGCAGTTCTTCAATACGAAATGCAAACCCAAACACTTCACTAACACTAAACCACACTTTGCTGTTTACTGCCATGATTGCTGGCTGTCTATGTGTGTGGTGCACACATACCCTTACCACTTGCGTAGGGTGGTGTCTATATCAGGTGCCCTTAAGGCTCACCCAACAGCGGTTGCCCTCCGCTTCATCCAGCGGCGAATCCTTATGAGTGATCCAAACTGGCTGGATGGCTATTACTACAGCAAGACCTTTCCTAAGATTGGGATGCAGAACGCAAGGTAAGCACTGATAGAGACTAGTGGGGTAGTGGGCAACCGTGAATGAAGGAAGAAAACAGCTCAATCCCATATCCTCTTCTTTGTGAGGACACTGTGCTGAGCCAGTTCTAATTGTGCATGCATAGGCTGCGCTGTATTGTGAATGTCCTCAATCGCGTGTGAGAGGGTAAACCTTCTGTCCTTGGTGGTATCTGACCTTCGACCTCCCACACCTCAGGGCCCTTGGCACTGTCACCTACCGAAGCTCCGTGGAATGGCAGAAGCGTTTTCGTGGGAGGCGAAAACCTGAGGAATCTCCCAATTTCTGTGCCGACTTTGAAGTGGAGCACTACGTGGAAGCCCAGGGAGAGAAGTTTTGTACCAGCTATGACCCAAATTCACTTCTGTATGTGTCCAAGGTATGTGGCGGGGGGGGGGGGGGGGGGTGAGGGGGGAGACGTGTGGAACTGTCTGTGTAGTTCGGTCAGTTGTGAATTGCTGTGGAGCTTACTAGTCAAGTTTGGTGTATATTATGCATTGTGCACACCAGCTAGCTCTCACACTTACACGTCATACGTCTGTACGTCTGATTGGGTCGCAGCAAGGGTCCACATGTTGAACCCTTGCTGCGACCCAATCAGAATGGGTTTCGCGTAGGCAGATCTACCGTCCAACATATCCTAGCCCTACGGCGAATCATTGAAGAGTGTACGGTGAGGCAGGAATGCCAGTGTGTGGTTACATTCATTGACTTTTCAAAAGCATTTGACTCCATCTCGAGAACCAGAATGGAAGAAGTCCTGTACAACTACGGTCTCTCCACCAAGATAGTAACTGCAGTAATGTCGATGTACTCAGGAACAGCCGCACGAGTGGTGACTGCAGATGGTTGCAGTGCAGACTTTCAAGTAGAAGCAGGTGTCCTACAAGGTGATACACTGGCCCCCTATCTGTTTGTCATTGTTGTGGACTATGTCCTCAGAGCTGCTATTCCAGATGACAGTGTTGGATTCATGATCCAAAAGCGCCTATCGCGTCGACACCCAGCCAAATATGTGACAGATTTGGACTTCGCAGACGACATCGCCCTCCTGTCTGGCACCATGGCCAACGCACAGACCCTACTCACAGCAGTTGAGGAGAATGCGGCTGCTGTTGGCTTGCACATCAACATGAAGAAGACCGAGTACATCAGAATAGGTGACTTTTCTGGCGACACTCATCCTACACTGAGAGTGAGTGGTGGGGAAATTGCTGAGGTAGCCGATTTCAGGTACCTTGGCAGCTGGATTATGTCATCAAACAAGGACTTTGTGGTACGTCGTGCATGTGCATACGAAGCAGCAAACAAATTGTGGAGGGTGTGGAAGTCTGGGTGCAGCCGTAACACTAAGATCAGAGTATTCAAAGCCACAGTAGAGAGTGTTCTGCTTTATGGAGCAGAAACCTGGACCTTGACTGAGCAGCTGACATCGAGAATCTGTGGCACCTACTCTAACTTGCTGCGCAAAGCCCTGAACGTGCACTGGAGAGATCGCATCACTAATGTAGAGCTGTACGGAGACCTACCACGAGCAGATGACATCATACGAGACCGGCGCCTACATTTTGTTGGGCATGCTGCTCGCTGCATCAAAGACAGATACCAACCAGTGGCAGACCTAGTATTCTGGCAGGGCTCAGGTCCTATGCGAAGGGGGCAGGGAAACAGAAGGACATTCCTCAAAACAATCATTAGTGATCTGGGAGGACATATGACTGCTGCAGAAATCTCAAGATGTGCTGTTGACAGAGACGAATGGAGGAAGCGAATCAACTAGCTACATAGGCCATGCAACTACCAACTTACTGATATTGCACAACTTTCATTGGACATGTGTACACTATAGCTTCTTGTATGTAGCCCCGGTGCTGTAATAGGCCGACGTATGTATGTATGTATGTACACGTCATACACACTTGCATGCACACAGGCATACATATGCATCCTGCGCTAAGTCCCACTGTGTTCAGCATGCACGTATACTGCATGTATAGGGAGTATAGAATTGTAATACTGAAGAAGCTTGTCCGGCTAGGTTGCATCGCTGGTAGTCCTCTGAAGTCACTAGCCAAATCAAATCTTTGGTTAGAGGCTTCCAAGAGGACTACCAATTGTAGTACTATACTTCTGTTGCCTACAAATAGCCTACAATACTGTATACGTGTGTGCCAAGTTGTTCTCAGCATCGCTGCTGACATCTGCCCAACGGTCTTCCCATTGCTGCTATGAAATTTAAACAGCTTGGTACAGTAACCCTAAAAGCCCTCTCATTAACTGTTCATCTCCCCCTGTAATGCTTGCCTGCCCTGGGTAGATTGGGCATGAAATGGATTGCTAATGGTTTGTGTTGCTTTTGCTGCAATGCAGGCTATGGATCTCTATGACGTGTCCGAGGGTTACCCATCAACAGTAGAGGCTTTGAAGAGGATCAAGTGCCCTGTTCTGGTAACTATGGCAATGGGCAGTGTGCATATACACAGTCCAAACAAAGTGCAAGAGATTTTCTGCTAATCCCAACTTCACACTGCTCTGATCCTCATAGCAGTTACACTCCCTATACCTTCATGTCTCTCTCCTCCCTTCCCCTCCCCTCTGATCCCCCTTCCCCACCTGGTCCCTCATCTCCCTCCCACATCTTCCTTTTCCCCACTACTCTCTGTACATATCCTGCCATCTTCCTGCTCTCCTGTCACCCCCTATCCTCCTTCCTCCCCTCCCCTCCCTTCCCCTCCCTACTTCCTCTTCCCTCCCCCCCTCCCCTCCTCTCCCCACCCCTTGCTTCCCTCCCTTCCCCACCCCTCCCCTCCCCTCCTCCCCTCCTCCTCTCCCTCCTCCCCTCCCTCCTTCCCTCCTCCCCTCCTTCTTCCCTCCTCCCCTCCCTCCTCCCCTCCCTTCCCCTGCCCTCTGCTCATAGGTTATAGGAGTAGTGACAGATATACTCTTCCCTGTTGAGCAGCAGAGAGAAATGGCACAACTGCTAAAAGAGTCAGGCAATGAAAAGGTGGTGTACTTTGAATTGAACTCCATACATGGTCACGACACCTTCATGATTGACTACAATAGCGTTGGATCAGCTGTAAAGGTAAGTTGCATATTAAATATACAGTGGAAACTGTCTAAGATGGTCACTGTGCAAGACCTCTGTAAAAACAGCCAGCCTCCCTGGACCCAAATAGCGATAAAGCATTGCAATGTACCCCCATAGGGCAGCCAACTTTCTATTAGTAATCAGTTTGAACTGGCCCACAGGTGGCTGTCTTAGACGGGTTTTAGTGTACAACATTTGTATGTGATACCGTATACGTTTTAACTTTCGCAGGGTTAAACTTTTGCGTTTTTCACAGATCAGCAACCATCCACGAAAGCTTCACCCACGAAAACTTACACAAGGCTTTATTCTTCCTGCTTGAGACTCTGTAACCACAAAAGTACGTAAAACCGAAAAACTCACAAACCGCGAAAGTTTAACCCTGCGAAAGTTTAAGCGTATACGGTATGCACTACACAATAGGATTGCATTGCTTCTAGAGTATTGCCATGTACTGATATACTGCTCTATGTAATGTATATTATAGCTGCATAGTACTGTGCTGTAGACAAATTATTAATTATTTGATAATCATGCTGATATTAGTTTCCACCTCTACTGTGCACAGGGTCACATTGAGTCAACACTGTTTTTTAAGGAAGAACAACTCCCCTAAGCACATCACCATTCTGGGATTACTGAATATAACTGTGCCAACAACACAAATGAACATTTAGTATATTCACAAATAGCTAGCCTAAGGAGTGTGTTTGGTACTATTCTATATTATTTTGTGAATTTACTACTTAAAGCACCCTGTCCACTTGTACACATACACCACAAACAATTAAATTTTGACATAATTACTTATTCTTTTCTAATGTTATAGCTGATACTGTATTAAGCTTTGCTTTTATAGCACTAAACAGAGGAATATGTTTAATTGCACCAGCTGTGTGGTTAGCTAGGTGTCATAATTATGTGAGTATACATTCCACTCGAGGACAAGAAAGTGTACACTCCTTGCATTGGTGTGCATGTTGCCCTGGCCAGGCTATAGAGGTGTATAGTGCTGAGCATGTATAATTCTGCATTGTGCTTAATTGTGAACCACACAATGATCCCATGCAAGTTGATGTGCATAATCAATGGAGAATCGTGAGCAGATCACAGCTGTGAGGAGCTAGCTCAATGGAAGGGGCTCCTGTGGTCTGAAGAGCTAATAGGTATCATGTCCAGTCGCAGACATGAGTAGGGGCCGTTACTGTCTGTAGACCTTTGAAACCTTTGCTGTGTATGTCCATACTTTGCTGACCTTTGCTGTGTACATCCATACAAGATATACCAGACTATGCATGTGCATGTCCATATGTATATATAGATGTGCCGGATCAACTATTGATTGAGAGCAAGGCCGACTCATGCATTGCCGTTCTGCTACTTCACTACTAGTATACACTAGATAATAGTCCTCGTATCCGATCCATCACGTATCACTCCTGCATTAGCTGCTTTGTGCAAGTGTCACTGCAGATGATACTGAGTGTGGTACAACTGTGCTTGTGTGTCTAAGCCTACAATGCAGTGTTGGTGGTGAATGAAGTGAGGGCTTCTCAGCTGGCTCAGGCATCAGAAAAGGTTGGTTCTCTAATACCAGCTTCACAACAGGGTTAAAATATGATCCGTGCTCGCGCTAGCCTATCTTCGCCCTGAAGAAGACCAGAGCATCTGGTCGAAACGTCGGCAAGGTTTTCAACCCTGTTGTGAAGCTGGTATTAGAGAACCAACCCTTTCTAGTGTTGGTGGTGTAGAAACGCGCTGAAAGCAGAACAGGTCTCTCGCCAGACAGAATTTCGAATTTCCACCGCGTCGCCCACAGCTGACAGCTGCTACACTGCATGCAGCCTACATACAGCTGTCGAGAGACGACCTCGTTCGAAATCAGCGGCAGCTAGTTGACGGGGATTCCCCGAACATATGCCTGAGCAGTGAGCGATGCATGTGGTTAATAGGCCCATCAACAGTATGCATTCCTTGTTCAATCGGCATGCCACTGGGAGGCGACTGGCTCCTTCCCCCGCGCCCGACAAGTTATCTCGGATCCTAGCCGCAGTTGTAGCGCCAATTACGTATTGTGCATTCCGTCCCTTCAATCCAAAATGGACCCCTTTCAGCAGACCAGAAAGCGGCTATCGCCTGGGTATGGTATGAGCCCCGGAGACCTCATGGCGCGACAGCGCTACTACGAAGCCGAAGGGTAAGTCGGAGGAGGTGGCTACCCGGTTGAGGGAACGGCTACAACTCTATTCAGAGCGGTAGTTCGTGTTGTATCATCTTGCTTGGTTGGTTTTGTGCACTGCCAACTGATCACCATGAAGGCTCTGTTGTCACTGTATGCAGAAGAGTTACAGTGCTTTCTCTCTGTGCACGTGTCTGTGTGTCTGTCTGTCTTGTGTGTGTGTGTGTGTGTGTGTGTGTGTGTGTGTGTGTGTGTGTGTGTGTGTGTGTGCTGTGTACGTGTGTGTACGTATGTGTGTGTGTGTTGTGTACACGCGCGCGCGTGTGTGTGTATGTGTGTGTGGTGTGTATGCGTGCGCGCATGTGTGTGTGTGTGTGTGTATGTATGTGTATGTGTGTACGTGTGTGTATGTGTGTGTGTGTGTGTGTGTGTGTGTGTGTGTGTGTGTGTGTGTGTGTGTGTGTGTGTGTGTGTGTGTTTGTGTGTGTGTTTTGTACGTGTGTGTGTGTGTGTGTGTGTGTGTGTGTGTGTGTGTGTGTGTGTGTGTGTGTGTGTGTGTGTGTGTGTGTGTGTTTGTGTGTGTGTTTTGTACGTGTGTGTGTGTGTGTGTGTGTGTGTGTGTGTGTGTGTGTGTGTGTGTGTGTGTGTGTGTGTGTGTGTGTGTGTGTGTGTGTGTGTGTGTGTGTATGTGTGTTTGTGTGTGTGTTTTGTACGTGTGTGTGTGTGTGTGTGTGTGTGTGTGTGTGTGTGTGTGTGTGTGTGTGTGTGTGTGTGTGTGTGTGTGTGTGTGTGTTTGTGTGTGTGTTTTGTACGTGTGTGTGTGTGTGTGTGTGTGTGTGTGTGTGTGTGTGTGTGTGTGTGTGTGTGTGTGTGTGTGTGTGTGTGTGTGTGTGTGTGTGTGTGTGTGTGTGTTTGTGTGTGTGTGTGTGTGTGTGTGTGTGTGTGTGTGTGTGTGTTGTGTGTGTGTGTGTGTGTGTGTGTGTGTGTGTGTGTGTGTGTGTGTGTGTGTGTGTGTGTGTGTGTGTGTGTATGTGTGTTTGTGTGTGTGTTTTGTACGTGTGTGTGTGTGTGTGTGTGTGTGTGTGTGTGTGTGTGTGTGTGTGTGTGTGTGTGTGTGTGTGTGTGTGTGTGTGTGTGTGTGTGTGTGTATGTGTTTGTGTGTGTGTTTTGTACGTGTGTGTGTGTGTGTGTGTGTGTGTGTGTGTGTGTGTATGTGTGTGTGTGTGTGTGTGTGTGTGTGTGTGTGTGTGTGTGTGTGTGTGTGTGTGTGTGTTTGTGTGTGTGTGTGTGTGTGTGTGTGTGTGTGTGTGTGTGTGTGTATGTGTGTTTGTGTGTGTGTTTTGTATGTGTGTGTGTGTGTGTGTGTGTTTTGTATGTGTGTGTGTGTGTGTGTGTGTGTGTGTGTGTGTGTGTGTATGTGTGTATGGTACATAGGTATCCTTATGAGATGGCAGAGTTTTACAATGAGACTTACTCTGAGGTTGACCAGGAGAGCCCTTGCACAGGCAAGGAGCATGACATCATTGCACAGATCAAGAAGACTCCACTGCCCATGGCAAGGAAGAAAAGAGCCAGAGAGTGAGTTGCCTGAATTCCTCTCTGAGTACTCTTCCGTCATCACACAATACTCCAAGTTCCTCCGGCAATACTCATGCGCTACTCTAGTCGCGTAAACAGCTGTCAGGTTATGTCCCTTAGGGTACATGAAGGTAAGGTTCCGAGTACAACACCATAACATGAGCAATTTGTTTGACCATGTCTTTGTATGTACTATGGTATGCAGGCTAGCAGTAGGTTGTGAATTTTTCAAGTCACTGACATTACAGAATGATTGTCCCAACACTGATTCAGTAGAGAAACTGTGTGTGGCCAAACGTTTGAGTTGAGTGGTTTAGCTGAAATGATCTTTACAAATTCGTTGCCTATATGCCCCACACTCTATTCCTAAGTTACAGTGAAACCTCCTTTAGTATGTAGACGCGCTCTGGTGCTTACTCTGTCTACACCACCTCTGAAATAGGACACCTCCCAACCCTGTTGTTTTGGAAGTGTCGGTGAAACCTCTAGGATTGCAGAATGCACTACAGTGACATTCTGTAAGTGTAGGTTATGTTATGTTAGGTTAGGTAATTATCCTATTTGACGTGGGAAAGCCACTAACCATCTCGGCTACTTCAAAGGCACCCACAAAATAAAAGGAGAAAAGGGTGGGATGAGGGAAATGAAAGGGATGCATATATAGGAAAAGACTTCTTGAGTTGAGTTAGATACATCAATCAGATGTTAGGCTAAACGGAATAAAATTTTATAATTGTATGGTTGTCAATACGTGTGAAAAGGGCAGAGAAATGTATACTGGGGTAATTCATGCAAAATATTAATGGAACGGAAAAATATGTCATGCATTGCACAGTTTGCAGAAAGTAGGAAAGTCTTTGCACACTCGAACATTGCTTGGTAGGGATCGGCACGCCAAAGCACCTGCAAAGTGTATGCAAGTGTATGTAGTACATAGCTATATTTAATGTATACACACTAGAAACATGCACAGATGTATGGTATTTCTCTCACTATACACAATATCATATTTCCTTTAGCCATTAGAGTATTGCATCAGGGCTGTTTGCATCTACATAATCCCCATCTATCTATTAGTTGAAAGACAACGTTCGGAACTACACATGGACAGGAAAGAGGGGGGATGGGAAAATGGCAGTGAACGGCACCGGCAACCTCCAAATCTTTAGCTACCCTTCAGCAGCTGGGTTACTCGTCACTGCCAACAGCCACTGATCCATTCCCTCCTTATATATACCGAATAGCCAGTGACCCGGCTGTTAAAGGGTCGGCTAAAACTCTAGAGGTTGCCGGTGCTGGTCCGGTTCACTGCCATTTTTCCCTTCCCCCTCTTTCCTTGCCATATATGGTTTCGAACGTTGTCTTTCATTCGCATCACCATGGTACATTGACCATCTTAATTACCTCTATTACTTGCTACCTTTGCAATCGCATTCTCCTCAGGATCTGTTTGTTTCTTCTCTTCACGTTTCACTTGGTTTGATTCCTCCTTTACATTCACTCTGTGTATGAGTCATTCCTTCCTCCTCTAGGCTTGGCTACCTCAGCATAAATGCCCAGCCTACACGTATTGGAGTAGGTGTTACCTTGAGGAGAACAGGGATAAAGGTATTGCTGGATCCCTTGCTGGACAGAGGTCCTGTGGCCTGTTCTGTATTGCCAAACTGTGTATTGGCAATCAAGGACATATGTGTTTGTATACATACGTAACACACTTGAGAAGGGTATGCCACCAATACATCCACTGAGAGTGTGATGTATTCCTATTATTACCATATTCTCGGCCTGATATACGTGCATAGTTACTATGGTAACAGTATATCCATATGTGTTGGGAGAGTTAGTAGTTTGGCAGACGATTTAGTAGATTGAATAGGTAAATTTGGTTGAGCTAAGACTTCATTTGGTGGTTCACTATCACATTCATTGTGTAAGACCACAAGACCACACACCTCCTCTGTCTCCTCTTGCTGTAGCTGAAGGTGAAGCTCCAACAGCTTGGGGTTGACCTGGTTGATGGGCTGTCCTGGATCCTTGGGCACTTCTGCATCAATACCGTAACTGGTGGGTTGTTATGCAATAACGCATTGACATTGCATAATCACTGCCCGACATTGTGCAATTATAGCATTGGTGGATACGTACATTATACACTCAACTACTTTAGTGCAGACTGGAGATATAGGGAGTAATGTACATACATAAGTTTAAGGGCCAACATGCCTTTCATTGAATGGAACAAAGTATGTATATACACACATAGGTTTTACATATGTAGCTGGAGAGTGGGTGCAATATCAGATTTGCATTCAGTGGTGTGCTTGTGTTGGAAGTTTCACCAGTGTCTATTCTGTAGCTACTGCTAGCTACGTACATATCTCTCTCTTTGCACATACATAGATTCGCTTGGTAGTGCCTCGGCTTCGTATTTCAAACTCCTGCGTCACTTATGGCTGCTCAACTCCCTCCTCTTTATACTAATCTTTGCTTTCATATGTATACCACAGGTGAGTGTGGGAGGGTGCTGTGAGAGGGTGCTGTGAGAGGGTGCTGTGTTAGGGTGATGTGTGGGGGTGATGTGGGAGAGTGCTGTGAGGTGGGTATAGTGCATGTAGTTTAGTGTAAACATCTGGTGTGAGGAGTGGAAGAGAGTGTGTGGTATGTGCAAGGACAGAAGAAGGTATGGGAGTGAAATGTGGAGCACTTGTGTACTGTGCATGTGAATATGTGCATGTGTCTTTGTACATATGCATAGATATGTATGAAATGGGATGGATGAGTGCATGTGAGAATGTGTGCAGCTGTTGGGTGTGTGAGTGCAGGCATGAGTGTGTACTAGTATGTGAGTGTGGGTGCGGGTATGTGAATGTACGTACTTAGGTGTAGGATGTGTGTGTGAGTGTGGGATGTGGCACAGGCCAGGTGGGTGTTGGAGGGAATGGATGTGGGCACATACAATGTCCTATTCATACCACCACAGACTACTACTGTTTGTATGTACAGTGACCAAGACCTATTACTGTACTTCCTGTTTGCTATGCAATACATCTACATGACAAAGAAAGGTCACAAATGTGTGAGAGTGTGTGCATGCATATGTGCAAACGTCCATGCTTTCTGTATGTGATTGCATGCGTATATGCTCATAGCGTGTGTGTGCATACATGTGTGGACAATTTACCTTTAGAGGCACTGGTTTGCTTTGGTAGCTGTATTCATAAAAGCTAATGAATCGCTCATGAAAGAAGTAAATTCAGAGACACACTCATTCTTCCCCACCACCGCAGCTGAGAAGCTAGTGTTTGTAGGCACTGTACACTGTCAGCTCCTTCATCCACACCACTCGAGTCGGATCTGTTAGTGCCCTCACGTCTGAGTTTGGTTGTGTTCTACACAACATCATCTTTGAGCACACACATACGTACACTGTTCCTTGCTTTGGATGCAGCTACATACATATGTAGATGCATCAGAACAGCTATATAGCACATCTATCTACGTAGGAAGTCAAACTGTAGAGGTACGTATACACCTAAAGCATAATTCAGTTCTGTTGAAAAGTTTTGAAGTACAAAGAACCCTTCATTTGACGATTACGAAGAGAAAACAAGGTCTCAATTGTCATTATGTGAATTTTATTTGACATTACGATTTTCCTTACAAATTCATCCGCACTAGCAGTGCACACTGGGCCATGCACCCTAAAGCAGCTGTAGGTACAGTATGTAAACATGTCAGCTGAATTGTGAGCAGCTACTTAGGCTGCTTGCTGCATGTCACCCGTCAGTTGGTGCCTTCATGCAGTTGTACCATTCTGCATGGATTTTGAGGCATTTTAGTGTGTTTGTTGCAATGTGTATGTTAACCCGTTCCATGTACAATAACGTGAACTATACACACTCAAGGAGTGCAAATGGTGTACTATTAAAAACATTGTATGCAACTGTTTATGGCATGGCCACTGTTCTTAAAGAGCTATTGGTTGGATGACCTATTGAGCTCTCCTACCCAAGCTCTTCACTTGGAGCACACCACATAGGTGAGCTCCTTGTAGTTATTGTACTACAGGCAGGGAAGGACATTGCACAGTGCCTCCAAGAGGTACCAGTCATGCGCTGCATCATGGCACCACCACCGGGAGTGGTGCTGTATTTGCGGACCACACAGACAAAAGTGGACATGGTCGGTGTTTTAAGTGTGGTCATTAAATAGTCACAGTACTCTCGAACCCATCCTGGTGGATAGTTGATGGTAGCAGGTATCATCACTGATGTGGGGCAGGTGGTCTGGCACACAGCACAGCGAGCGTGATCATCAGTGACAACTGAGCCAAGTTGTAGTTGAGCTGATACTCCACCGCACCCAACATGGCGTAGTCCTGTGCGTTAGCTCCTCCTCCCCAACTGGTGTATGGTGTTACAGTTGCAATGCCATCATACTCTAGTTCTGCATGTACCTGGGATACACTTAACTGCAACTTGACACTCCCCAACAAGTATAGGTAGATCCCTCTACGTACGTAGTTACGGCCAGGCAGTCCCTGCTGTCCAGGATTTTCAGGTGGCCCTTGTGATCCGGGTTTTCCATTCATTTCGTTTAGGCCTTCTGATCCTGGCTCACCTTTCATCCCAGGTGGGCCATGTGATCTAGGATTTCTATTTTCTCACTTTCATATGGTCCCTGTGGCCCAGGCTCACCTTTCATCCCTGCTGAACCATGTTGTTCAATTCACCTTTCGATCGTCCCTGGTGGACCGTTAGTCCATGCAGGATCCCTTCTGCTTCTCGGAAGCCCTTGTGAGCCTTGGAGCCCAGGTTCACCATTGTTACTGGGCACATCAACACAGCACATCGTCTGAGCCAGATGCGCCATCTTCATCCCCTCTTACCCCTCTTACCCCTCTTATTTGCCTCATTGTCCCTGCGGTCCAGGAGCTTCATCCCTTCCATTCTAGCTGTAATAATTTTGCATAATTATTGTTTGTGTTTTATCCTGCCTACCTCTTCACCTGCAAGTCAAGTCAATAGTATACAAGTGCAATCCCAGCTAGTTAGCTACCTACAAAGTGCCCAGTTGGAGGGGATTAGATGTATAGCTAGCATTGGTTGGAACATAGTGCAACTTTTTTACTCCTATAGGTCACACTTTCCTCACCTGATACCAGGATTAGACGAATGATGGCCAAGATGTTGTATTGCTTTTGGCCATTGTGTTGGGACTCTCATGGTTAACAGCCAGTCCCTATTCAAGAGCAATGATGATATTTATAGGACGTGTGATAATAGTATTCATAGCAACAGTCATGGACACTCACTGGGAGAATGGGCATGGTCGGCAGGTAATGGAGGAATGAAGAGGATTGAAATTATATATAGCTTGTCCTTGAGGTGATGGATCCTTCCCATTACTCTGAAGCACAATTATGTCGTCTCGAAAGTGGTTGTTTACAGTGAGCCAATGCAGAGACTAGATTGGTACGTAGATGTTAATCACTGGTAGGCATTATGGCTGCCAGTCTGCTGCACCTGTATTGATTTCTCAGCTGGGATAGTCTCATGGGGCCAGACCCTTTCCGCTATTGCACAAGCACCCAAGAAAGTGCCCTATTCTTCGGGCAGGTGGGTTATGCAAGACCAGAAGTAAAGGGTCTGCCCCCATGAGACTACAGCTGGGAAGGTGAACTCCTACTGATGGCAAACGGTGATTGCCTCTCCTTCAATCATCCAATAATGATGTTTACAGTCACAGACAGCAGCACCCCCTTAATGGGGCTCGTGATTGATGCTGGATGACTAACTGCTCTGCACGTATCCACCACAGTTTAAACACTTGTGGTTTCAATAGAAGCAGATAACAATTGGTTTTTCCACTTATCAGTGAACCTATTGTAAACAAGACAACTGAAAGTGTGAAGCTCAATACTGTTCATTTGATAATATATGCATCACGAGTGGCATAGTAACAAACAGGGGAATATGGATAATGTGAATACATGGTACGTCATGAATGATATTAAGATCACAATTATATTCATACTAAAACCAATGATTACGACACATTACAGATACAAGTAAATAATTAAACATGCAAACTTCAGCAAATCACCTGAACCTAAGAACCACGCTACTCACAGTGAGCAGCAGAGTCCCTCCCTTCAGTCCCGAGGACGACTGCTGCGTTGCCACGTTGGACTGCAATAGCAACCTGCTGTAATAGGTACTGATGGGACAGTGGCTCTGAAGTGGCGACCGCAATTTGCCTGTCGAAGTCCCTGAAGAAGTGGCTGCCTCTGGCCCCATTGCTCCCAATGTCTCCACTGCAATCGAAAGAAAGAAATGGCTGGGTTCAAGATGGACATATTCTCCCTCTTTCTTCGTCCACCTCTGCTGCCACTGCCCCAGCTTGTAAACTGCATGCTCTTATTAATTAAAATAACTCCCTTTTTACTTGGACATGTTCACAATTGGGTCAAACCCATCAGTGGAAACTGAACACAAAACGAGTTTGTGCACATGCAATTGATCAATTCACTAGTGTAGTGTATGACACAGTGAAGTTTTCAGTCATGTACATACCTACGCAAGTTGTGTGTATACCGTGGACCTTGTCTACCGAGGTCACTGTGCATGTTTGTGTATATGTGTACTGTATAATAGTATGTGTATACGTACGTATATGTATACGTATATGTACTGTATAGTATACGTATGCTGCCATCTTTTTAGAGCCCATTCTAAAGGCACCTATAGTCATGGTGTGTTGAGGCATGTCATCTTTCTCCGACCAAGTGCATGTCATTGAACCATCCTCCAACGTCCACCTTGTCATTCTTCAGGCCTGGGTTCCCTGGCTACGTAACTAGCTCTCTCTGACATGAAGAGTTACAACTTGTAACTGTCTTAGTTATAACAGCTGGGAAGGGGAATCACTAGGGCCTAATGGGATTTAAGGTGTATTCATAAGCACTGCAATTATGTACGTGCAGTACATTGTAATGGGTTGTGAGCTGATTGGTCCATACGTACGTGTGCCAAGTGCAGACCCACCACTTGTAACAGACTGTAGCTGCAGTGGTGTACCTCTCCTCTCCTTTGCCCTCCTCCTCACCCTCCCTACCCCTCCCCTCCCCTCCCCTCCCTCCCCTCCCCTCCCCTCCCCTCCCCTCCTCACCCACTCCCACTGCAGCTGGCCAACTTGTCTGAGGCTACCCAACCTCCTCCAAGCTACAACGACACATTGACATTGTTGGTGGATGGCAGGGTGAGTCAATCCACAGAGGTGCTACTTGTTAACAGTACAATTCCAACCAGTGTGCGGTGGCAGGTGTATGTGGGCCCCAGTGCACATGGGGTCACTTGTGCAGTGTGCACGCTCATGGTGGCTGCATACTTGTTAGTTGGTGCAGTTCAACCTGTCAGCTCACATACTGCATGTACTGTATTTACTGTATATAGTGTATTGACTGCATGGTGTGTGTTCGTAAGTGCACGATGTGCGTACTGTGGTACATAGTTTAAGTGCCCTTCACCCTACCCCCTCACCCCTGCATTCCACCTCAGGCCCTCACTCCCATCTCCCCTCCCACTTCCTCCTCTCTCCTCCCACACCCACTCCCCACTCCCCCTCCCCTCCCATCCCAGGGTGCAGAGCTGGAGTTCTCCATTTTGTTCATTGGCTATTACTATGGCAACTCAACCTCAGTGCTAGGCCGCTCCTACATGTTGCCTGTGGTGTACCTGGTGGTCATGTTCTGGGCACTCATCGTCAGCCTCCTCTGGATGCTGTTCAGGTGTGTGCGTGTGTGCGTGTGCATGCGCGGTGCACATATGGTATGTATGTGTTGTATGTGAGAGCTGCACGTGCTGTGTGTACATTACATAGTGTGTACATGTATACATGTATGTGTGTGTGTGTGTGTGTGTGTACCCGAGTGAGTGAGTGTAAGGTACATACATCAATTAGTTTCTCTCGGTGCGTACATTGCTTTCAACAATACTTGGTGGTTTTCAGAGAATGTTCAACAACTCCATTCATGTTCTAATCACTTTCTCGCGTATTCTACATATGTACTTCAGAGCTGATTATTGCACTCATTGAGTCCCATCC
>OZ025879.1:6432367-6474867 GCA_964019415.1 Ianthella basta
ACGTTTGTGATAAGAATGGTTGTGAGATGGTATCACTATCTATGTGTTCATACGTAGGTGGCTGTGGGATAGGTGTGAATGCATTAGAACCAAGTCATATTATCTGATTTGTAGTAATTGGGCTGAACAAAGAGATGTGTGCAAAACCACCTCTGAAAATGATTGAGGACACCTGTCCTAATCAGGACACCTGGGACTATCCCAAACGTACTGTCCCAAAGGTGTCTTCAGTATAGAGCCATCACTGTGTGTTCATGACATTATGGACCTGCAATGTATTGTGTAAACATTTACCTGACTCTCTGCACACATCTAGACAAACCAGGGAAGTCCACACACACACACGCACACACACACACAGTCTGCATCCATATACAGTATGGATCCATATATCCATATATGACTGTAGTGTCATTTCAGGGTGTATGCCTGACATGTGCTCTGCACTAAATCTTGCAAATACAGAATTGAAACAGTACTCAGATCTGCACCTGCTTCCACCATAAATGAAGTCATCACACACACACACACACACACACACACACACACACACACACACACACACACGAGTATGCATGTGATGTTCCTAAAACACTGTGTTCATGTGACTGAGTGCATTGGTACAATTGGGCAAGAACCCTGAACAGTGTGTGCACACAACTCCATACTCAGAAGCCATGACACATTGTACAGTAGTGTCCAGTCCCAGGAACCATAGAATCCCCACAAGTGTGTGTGTGTTGTGACAGCTGGTGGTGTTTGCTTAACTGTCACCTGGCTAAGGTGTGAGAGCTGCAGTGAAGAGGGATATCAGAAATACCACAGAATGCAGTAATTGTGTTAGCACTGCCTGCCTGGTGACTGTGTTGGTCAGAGCAGTCACAACACCTCAACATTGTTTGGGTTTGTGTTTGCAAGAATGTGTTACCATGCCAGCTTTAGCATGGCTAACTAATCTTTCCTTGGCTTGCCTTCAGTGGCCTGTTTTGGATGCATTTGTAGAGCAAGTACAAATGTGTTTGTGGAATGTTAAAGTCATTGAGGATGCTACAGGTGTACTGTGCCATCTGCCTACTCCAGACACAAGTCCTGGTTGCAGCATACTTGTGCTTGCTTCAGGAGCAGATTGTACACAACTAGGCATGAGGTGATAGGCACTATCCTTATTAGAGAGGTGTCTGATTTCAAAGTGTCCGTTATAAAGGATTTTCAGCATTGTACGTCTGTGATGTGTGTATGTATGACGTTGTGTGGTTGTGTGTGTTTCATATGTGTTTCATGTTGTCATGGCTGCATAGCTGTAGGTGTACATTTGTGATAAGAATGGTTGTGAGATGGTATTGGTATCTATTTGCAATACATATGTGAGTTTGTGGGTGGTTGTGGGAGAGTGTGCTAACACATTAGAACCAAGTCATACCTGATTGGTTTCACAGGACTGACTGTGCCTCCTCTGTGCAACCACAACTGAAGTAGCGATCACAGAAGCTGTTCAAGAAGACTTATGTACACACTACTGAACCATGCTTTGGCCATATCCTATTTGGTGCTGGCAACTCCTATGGTTGAATAGGAACCCTGTGATAGCCCTCCATCAGTTTATTGTTCCCTACTCCATCTCCTGGCAACTCCAAACCCAGTTAGTGGACCATCTGCAGCCAATTACCAGCTATCAATGGGCACAAAGACACTTGTACATGTCAGTTGTGTGGTGTCTTGGAGGAGCTGGCTAGGTGGTGCTGATTGAAGAGGAGTGGCTGAGAGCCTGCTAACTAACTTAATAATCTGAACCTGTCCTGTGTGTTAAGTGGTGATGGTAGTCTGCTGAGGCATTAGGAGAGTATTGGGTTGAAGGTGTGTACATTTAGGTGCTCCTTTGATGTGTGCTGCTGGGAGGGGGTGGGGGGGGGAGTTAGAGACTCCATCCCTTGACCTTTGTGACTTGTGTCTGTGTATGTTGTGTGTATCAGGGTGTGCACACTGAAACTGGTTTAAACCAGTTTGCCTGATTTGGTTTTCACAAGTTGGCCATGGAAGGTCTGCTAGGCAGTAGCTCAGATCACCAGCAAAGGATTTTGTTCCTTTGTCGGGCTTCATGCTACAATGGTGTGGATTGTACAAGAGCCAAACTGGTTTTGATTCACATCACAAGTTGAGTTGTGTCTGTATAAATCAGTTTGGACTAAACGAATGGCTGTATGAATGTCAATGCTCCGAACAGTTTTCAAACAAATTTGGGATTGTTTGGCATGCAGTGTGAATACCCTCAATGCTTGTCTGTATACTTTGGAACAAATTGCTCCATGCTGAAGGTGTGGTGTACTGGATTGCTTGTGCATTATCTGACTCTGAGTCTATCCTCTTTGCTAATGAGTATTCAATGTTATCTCTGTGCACATTCAACGGCCCATTGGTTGTGTCCATATTTCTCAATTGCTCTCCCTCCCCTCCCCTCTCCCTCTTCCTCATCCTCTCCCTCTCCCTCTTCCTCTCCCTCTCCCTCTCCCTCTCCCTCTCCCTCTCCTTCTCCCTCTCCCTCTCCCTCTCCCTCTCCCTCATCTTGCTCTCCCTCTTGCTCTCCCTCTCCCTCTCCCTCTCCCTCTCCCTCTCCTTCTCCCTCCCTCTCTCCCTCTCCCTCTTTCTTTCTGTTTCAAGGACCTGGTGGCTAAGACCAGTTATCGGTTTTGCAAAAGCCATTCCTAGTGAGTGCTTGACATTTGTCATATTCAACTGCAACATAGTAAAGATGACATGCAATTATGTAGAGTGGATGAGGGTGAGGTGTGACAAGGGGATGTTGCAAGGACAGCAACACAATGGTGGTGTTGGTGTGAGGGGTGCATGAGTACACAGTGTTGTTGTGAGGGCGAAGGATGAGGGTCATGACACAGTGATGTTGTGAAAGGTGCATGAGAACCCAGCGGTGTCGTGAGGTGTGCAAAACACACAAGCACAGTGCGACTCTAAATGGGTAGGCATCACGTTGCCATAGTGTGAACATGAGAGCATTAGGGTACGCGCGATAACGCTTGTCTCAATGTGTTGTAGCAATGTAAGCTAGCCAGATGGTCTCCCATACTGGAGGAGAGGGGAGGGGGTGGGCTAATGTTCCAGAACAGACTACATGACAAGTACAATAGAACTGTTCATTTCTGCAATGGGTTAGTCTGTGTAGTGCAATGATTGTTACATCGAGACATATTAGTTCTGTTAGTGAGCCTGGTGCTCTTTGGAGCATAAGTTAGTGTGTTAGCGTATTTCCTCAATGATCATGTACGTACCATGCACAGCAGAAGGGGCCTCCTTTCATGTCCAATGTATGTAGGAACATTGATTTTATGGGTATGTATCTTGTTGCACTTCTCTTCCCTCCTGCCGTCCCTCTCTCACTTCCCCTCCCCTCCCCTCACCTCCCCCCTCCCCTCCCTCTCCGCTACCATTGCAGCTGGTTTGTGTATCTAGTGCGGCTCATAATTTCCTGTTTAGTGTGCCTACTCATGCTTGGAGGAGGAGTGGCCATCTACTTCACTGTCCAGACCCTCAAGTCAGGTACGTACGTAAGTACACTCATACGTAAGCACACAAGAAGCTAGAGCACGTGCTATTGTTAAGTGTCGTGTGGAAGACTCCCACATGAGTTGATGGAATGGTCCCTCCAGTGTTTCTTGTGCAATGGGAGGGAAAACATGCAGTGCTAGCCGCATTTCTCACTTTCCTGGGTAACTTCCTGCACTCCTAAGTACTGTTCATTGAATCAATCTTATCAACTATGGTACTGCCAGCTGCTATAGCGTTGAACAGAAAGTGTATATGCAAAAGCTGAAAGTGGTGAAGTTGTAGCTATAGCTGTGACTAGGTGCTGTGTACTGTACAACTGGATGGTTGGGCGGGTGATCATACCTGTGTGTAGACATGTGTGTTATTTCACAGAAATGAAGGAATGAGAGTGCAGCATGTGATAGGAGGTGTGTGCAGGGGGAGGAGTCATAACTGATTACATAACACAACCCACTCAATTGGCACCTTAAAGCTGCCAGTCTTCTAGCCCACCAATTGAAGGAGGGGGGGGGGAGGGGAGGTGTTGTGAGATCTGGTGAGTGAATGTCTGAGATTTGTGTTTTCAACCCACCTATTTGGCAGTGTCAGCCTTCAAGTTGTCAACTACTGCTAGACTACTAACCAACCCCACAGGTGTTGTGTGTTGTGAGATCTGGCCTGTTTACACTTTTTGGAGGATGACCTGTTTCCAACCACACACTCAGGTTGTTAATGCACTACTGGTCAATGAGAGTGGGTTATACTAGGGTGTGAGACAGTGGTGTGGGCAGATGATAAGTTAGCAAACATTTGCCTTCTCAGGTGTCTGTGGCCCTGTATGATGTTCCTTATCATGTGGCCCATGGGGGCTGACTATCAACAAACACATTGCTTGAGAGTGAAGTGTGTTGTGGAGGAGAACTGTTCAAAGTGCCCCCCTGTAGAATTGTGTGGGTGAATTTGTAACTACTGGTCCTTATCACCATGACACCCTATAACCACCAATCGGTTTTCTCAAAACTGTAAGTGTGGAGGCTATGGAGACCACCCCAATTGACCCCCAAAAGAGTGGGAGAATTAAGGACAGTGGTTTATTCATTGCCATGTTATGATATACAATTTATGGAGTGTGTGTATTGCAGTGGGCTGAAACCAATGGGCATATTATGCATATGCACACATACATACAGTATGTACTGTATCTTACTTGTACAGTGGAACCTGTCTAATGGTTTGAGGCAGCCACCTCTCTAAAACAGCCAGCCTCCCTGGCCCCAATAGCTCTAACAGATAGCACTGAAACTTGTAATGCAGCCACCTCTCTATAAGGGCCATTTATAACTGACCCACAGCTACATGTTCCACTGTACCTGTGTTCAAGTAACTGGTCCATCCTTCTAGCATGTTTGCATATTTAGTTGACCTTCAGCACTTGTAGTGATGGAAGTATACATACCTTTGTCTGGTGTGCTTCATGTCTGTTCTCATGTCTCTGAGACCAGCAAGTATTTGACTTATGTACACTGACTATTGTCGTTTCTTGTTCACTTCCCACATCACACTCCACGCCCAAAGTCCTGTCTCCTTCCACTCCCTCCCCCCCCCCCTCTCCTCAGACACATGTGGTCAACACTATCTCCATGACCCTCTCACCAGCTACCAAATCCTTAATCTCATCCTCTCCTTTCGAGTGGCTCTAGTGGTCGTTGCACTCAACCTCACATTCCCCTGGATAAATGCCCTCCTGATGAAGACAGAACTCTATGGCAACCACCAGACTGTCGTAGTCAAATCCATCAGGTACGTAGCATTCTTATAGAGCATCACTGTTTGTTCAATTTGACTAGTTTACACTAGTGTGGCCTAGGGCACCTCATGGGGCCAGTCAGGGGCTTTGTACATAACCAGCAGACGAGCAGTGTGTTCACAGCTGGTGTGTGACCTTTTGACTTATACCACTGTGACATGATATTTAACAGTGTTTGTTGCCATGGATACAGCCTTATTGCAGCTCAAACTAGGTCAGGGGCTTTGTACATAACCAACAATTGAGCAGTGTGTGCACAGCTGGTGTGTGACCTTTTGACTTGTGACATGGTATTTTAACAGTGTTTGTTGCCATGGATACAGCCTTATTGCAGCTCAAACTAGGTACATAATTGGTAGGCTATGTACATGATGGAATATGTGCATACATTAAGACCCACCAAATTGGAGGTGGGGGCTTGCACTGGAGATCACATGTGTTCATCCATGCATGACCTTTCATTAGTTCCTGTGCAGCTGCCTCCTAGCTGGTTTCAGTCATTCCCTTCACAGTGGGCTACATACCGAATGTTCATTCTTCACCAGCTCAGCTATTCGTATCCTCCTGCTTGCTCATTCTTCTCATGGCATAGTTGCACACTGGTTGTAATATTCCTTTCCACTGTTTTTTCTGCAGGACATTCTTCATGTACGTGTTGAGCTTTGGTGTCTTGGCCTTTTCTCTGTTGGCCCTCAGTGAGGAATGCAAATGCCAGGTACAGTAACTCTATCCATGTGTGTAGGTTCAAAGTATTGTGAGAGAGGCTAGTTCAAAGCATAGCACCTCATATGATGTGTGCACCTGGTGTTGCGTGTATGGGCATAGTGATAGTCTGGACAGCTAGACCAACCTACTGTTCTCAATAGTGCATAGTGGGATGATGGTGCACTTGCACTTGACTTAACTTCAGTAATGCTCCTTTAAAGGAGATGTGTGAGCCAATGTGCAGTTGTTTATTCCTTCCCCCTTCCTCTTGTTCCTGATTTCCCCTGGTTCTGCCCTCTTCAGACCTCAGGCTACTGTTGCTGGGAGACGCGAGTGGGCCAAGAGTTGTACCGTCTCTTTTGGCTGGACTTCTTCCTGGAGGTGGCTGAGGTGGTAGTCCTGGACCTTGGGCGGGCCTTCGTTGTGCGCTTCAGGTTGTTGTGCAAGTTATCTGACTGGGTGAGTTATGTACATGTCACTGTGTGAAACATTGTTTATATTGTTGTTTTGATTGTTGTTTGGCTGCAGTTTAGGTCACTGTTTGAGTAGTTTCCTTGATTGTTTTTGGTCATTCTTTGTGTTGTTGTTTTGATCAATGTTTCGGCCATTGTTTGTGTGGTTGTGTTGTTTCTTGGAGCAGCTGAAAAAGTATAATTATGCTAGTCTACATATGTGTCTCATGCTAGTGATGGCCTTATCCTCTGCGTCACTATTGGTTGTGCAATGACAGTGATGTGGAGAGCAGGATATGGTTACGTGGCTAGCATGCATGTGTGACGCTGCACGCTAATGGATTTTCTCTTTTGACACTCATTGAGGAGTGCATATCCCAAGTAACTCTATCAATATGGGTCAGTTGACTTAAGTACAGACAATGTATAGAGATAGCTAGTCACGCATGGTCAAGGCACTACAGCTCACAAGGAGTGTGCAGCTGTACAGTTTTACATGTTAAAGTGCTACTGGTCTGGACAGCTAGACCAGCCCACCTCACTTAACTGCAAATATATATGTTGCCTAACAGTGTGGTGTTTATGAGTCATTTGTGAGTGTGAGGTGACTGAGATGATACTGTGTTTGTGTACATGATGTGAGTGTGTAGCGTGTGTGCGGGGGGAAGAAATCTTTCCTTCATCTTCTCCAGATGGGATACAGAGAGTTTGACTTACCAAAGCAGACCCTGAACTTGATGTATTCCCAAGCACTAGTTTGGTATGTACTGTGCATGTGTAGCACTACATGTGTATTGGTACTGTACTGGTGTGTGTGTGTGTGTGTGTGTGTGTGTGTTGCTACTGTCATGTTGTAACGGTTTACTGAATTGCATTCCACAAGCTACGTATGTAGGTTCAGTCATCAAAGTGTCTGTGGTAGAAGTTGTTCCCTTTACTGTCTCCACACACTATTCATGACACTCACCACATTGCTAGTATAATACGTATGTACGGATTCTGTTGGACCAAGCAGTGTTCAGTGACACAGTACACACACTGCACACACGCACATGCACACACACACACACACACACACACACACACACACACACACACACACACACACACACACACACACACACACACACACACACACACACACACACACACACACACACACACACACACACACACACACACACAGTACACGTTACACACATACATACTCACAGTACATACACACATGCCAGAAGCATTAAAATCACTTCGGTTCACTTTGTAGAACTGCAGTGAATGTCACATGGCTTCCTAGCCTGGGAATTGCCACTCTAGAATGCACACATCCGTACACACGCACATGCACATGTATTCTGTAACAGGTGCAGCGAGCCATACCTACGCGGACAGGTTTCTAGTTCACACAGCAGGTATGTTGTGTCAGCGCACCTGCTTCGCTCCTCGGCGACATGGATATCTGTGGGTTATGAGGGATGCAAGACCTTTAGCTATTTCCTCGCATTGTCTGCATGCACGAAAGAAGTGAAGTTGACATGTGAAACCCAGCTCTCCTTTCCGGGTGCACCCTCCCTAATCAACACCCTCCTGCATCCTGTCCCTTTGTAACCGCCCTTCTGCCTTCCATTCACTTGTCATTCTCCCCTCTCCTCCACTTCTCTTCTTCCTACTTCAACCTCCTTCATCCTCTCCTCCTTTATCCCTCTCCTTCCCTCCTTCAACCACTCTCCCTCCCTCCATCTCCCTCCCTTCTTCGTCACCTTTCACTCCACAGGTTTGGGATGTTCTTCTGCCCCCAGCTACCCGTGATGGCTGCACTGAGGTATCTCGGTATGTACATCCTTCGTAGCTGGGCAGCCAGGCTGGCCAACCTCCCCCCAGCCCATCTGTACCTCTCAAGGTCAAACGTTACCTACTACTCAACAGTCATGCTGAGCACCATTCTAGCCCTCATGGTCCCCCTGGGATGGACTGTCACACAGTGAGTGTGAGGGGAGGGGAGGGGAGGGAGGGGTTTGAAAAGAGAGGGGGCAGGGGGCACAGATCAACTTGAGGTGAATGATAAGGTTAGAAGTTGATCGGGGGAGAGAGAAAGAGAAAGTGTTGGGCTTACACAGTAACCAGGATACGGTGTCTGTAAACTCACAGTAGAATGTAGCAAGTGGTGCTACCCCCAGACACTATTGTATACATGCCCACATGTGTGTCCTTTCTTCATGTTCCAAAATAATGTGGTAGAGGCTCATGCTACGTTATGTAACTGATGAAGACCCTCATGGTTGAAACGTTTCACTGGAACCAGACCTACAGCTACGTGAACGCTGATCAATGCTCCATAAATCTTCATGTTCTAAAGCCCCTCACACTGCTACTAGCAGTGGCAACAGCTCGATATCAGCCACGTACTTACACACTGTGTGGGCTAGATGCACTATACATGGATGAGCTAGACTGCATTGCGTTGAAGTGGGGCATGTACTGTAGTGAGAGACACGTTTTAGCTCCTCTATGGCATATAGATACATACACTACTGGTTTATTGTATGACTGTCTGCATCAACTTTGCCGTGTAAATGGTATATAGTGCTTCACACTACTATTAATACAACACTTTGTAAGGTGTGCTGAATCATTAGTTCACTCATGTGACATTTCTCCACATCTATTAATAGAACGCACACTGCCTATTATATGGTATCTACACCAATTTGTACTGTACTAAACAATACTAATTGAACCTATACATAGAACACATTGCCAATGACATCGTGCCTACCAACTTGTTAACACAGCATCTTCTAATAGAAATGCAACCTACCATATGACAGGCTTCCTTTGTGTGGTCAGTGAAAAGGGCAGACATCCAGAGAATGTTCTGCAGCTGTTGGTATGGATTACCCTTCACCTTATGGGGGGACATGAATGCAGTGATACAAACTGTTCGTAGGAACACGAGTTTCCTCCATAGCACTAAGCAACGAAGGACTGGGAAAGGAGGGGAGGGATGTAATTGGCCTGTACATGACATGTTTACATACATGCACACATTGGGCAATTGTCAGCTTGTCTTGTCCCAGCTGTCCCACGTAATGCCTGGTATCCAGCCCTCATACCAGTTGCCTTAGATACGTATCCTTGATTAATTCCGCTTCAATGTGACAGGAACGCCTCTGGAACTGCTTCTATCATAGTACTGTAAGTAGCACTAGCCCTTTTGGAGTGTCTCTGCTGGCTGTAACACATAACATTCATCGGGCGATTGACTTCACTAATCATGTGGCCGCATTAGGTGGTGCCTTACAAATGGCTTTCATTGAGTAATTTGAATGTTCAGCCAGAGGGACGCAGGTGTGGCAATCAGTGTCAGTTTGTAGAGTGATCAAACTCCCAGTAACAAAGCATACCTCTTGCTACCCACTCAGCATTCTCTGTAATGACTCTGTATAGCAGTGGAGGAGTACTTGACGCTGCTTCACCAATCTGCTATGAATTAGTGCCTTCGACAATCACACCTGGTTCAAACAGCCCATTCTTCCTTTTCTTGTTTCTGTGAAAACATACACACGTAACGCATACACTAATTGGGACAATGTGTTTGAAGGTAGAGTTGTGCATACAATGGAAAATACAAGTAACATGCACAGTACTTCAGTATGGCTGTGTATGTATCTTGTGCATAAAGTATTGTACCTGCTGCGTATATGATGCTGTGTGGATGGCCCAGTTGTGATCACCGACACCCAATCCATTGTGTTGGTCCAGTTCAGATGCTGAGAGGTGCGAAATAGCAGTGAAAACATGCTAACTTTGCGCTAGAACACTCCAACACACCCACTGCTTGCATCCCTTTCCCGGCTGTGTTTGCTGCACGGGTTATCTGAGAGGGTGAGGGTCCGTTCGGCTTATTGTGGCTCAGCCTGCAAGCATGAACAACTCCTGGACCTGACCCATAATGATATCCCTCCCAATGTCTGTATACTGTGTACTGTGTGTGTGTACTGTAGAATAGGCATACCGTAGGACCCATATACTGGGATGGTGACATGCACTGTATAGTGGGTGAGGTAACATCTTGGGATGGAGGCTGGGCGTGTGTGAACTTGGAACAGGTGAGTGACTGTAGAATCAGATGTGGGAGTCCTTTCTGTTTGAGGCATCTGATTCAAGCAGATACATGTTCTTCTGCTTTGGGTGCTCACGCACACTTTTTACTGTATTTGCTTATGTGAACATACTGTACATTCAAGCCATGTAAAAGTCCACGTTGTCTCGGTGAACAAGATGGGATGTTGGATAGCCCTATACTGTGTACATAGCTACACACAGTTTGTGCAGTCAAGGGCGACAAGAATAACGGAACTCCTTCTCAATTCAGCCCAGCCAGTCATTGGGCCAGAATTCTTTGCATTCTCCAAAGTCTTTCCCATTGGTGTGGCCCCTCCCTCTTGCCGGAGCAGCCCAGCCTCCTATGGCCTCTGTGTGGAGTGTAGGGTGAATTGGCAGTAATTCCAGCAATGAGCAGACTCTAGTAATGACCAGTTTTGAATGCACAAGAGAAAAATTGTGTTTTGGTGATAATTGGAACGTATGTAAGATAGTGCACTCCCACTGAGAAGGAATTGCACTCATCCAATTTACCACTCATATTTTAAGCTCACTTGAAGGGCGTGTGTTGGATAGAAGCCCAGGGGGTGAGGATTCGTGAATTAGTTGCTATAGCAACACCTGTGTTGCTTGCAGATAAGCCCACAAGCGTGCACTGTTGTACATATTGGCCCCCATGCACTGCCAATGGCTGTACATGGCATATTTGTGAGTCTTACAATCACTCAAATACGTAACCATCAACGAGTGTTGAGTCGCACACAGGTATGTACGTACGTAGAGCTGCTCCTCACCACCTCTTAGTGCATTCTCTCCTCTTTTTCTTCTTCACTCCTCAGACTACCCCCATCCAGAACCTGTGGTCCATTCAGGTGAGCAGTAACCCTTCCCCTTTGACCTCCCGCTAACTAGTACGTGTTGATCCGCACACCTGACACTGCCATGTACCCATGGCACCCATTGATGAATCAGGAGTTGTGTCACCCAAGGAGAGGAAGCCCTGGTCCAGACACCCCTATCCTTTAAACCTGCTATCCTGTGTTGTACATTGATATGCATTTTTCACCCATTCATTCCAACTGGTCAGGTTCAGCACCCTGTTCTCCTGTGCAGTTGTGGTCAATCTTGTAGGCACTGAGGAATGACATCACATGACATCAGGGCACTCTTCCTGTACCTAACCACTCTTTCCCATTGCTTTCATTCGTTTCACTAAAGTGGAATGATTTTATCCTTCACTGATGGACCTCCACATCACGTACATACATGCCGAGACATCCCTGCGCCATAAGGAATGTCCAGTGGTGTGAGGTACTGTAGACTTCACGTCATTGTGGCTGAATTCTTTATCAGCCTAATCTAAACACAAATGAAGTAGTGTAACAAATGCATAGGAAGCTGCTCAAGTTGTGGTTCGCATACAGCTAATTATAATGAATTGTACTAGTATGATGTGTCTGTGAGCTGGTGGTGTAGTGAGTAACATCCTGTCCAGTGACCAGAAGTCAGCCTCCAGTCACACTTACATTTTATGGAAATCACTTACAGTGAACGTAGGAAGGCATATCTGTACACTGAGATGGAGTAGATGCTGTGCTCACATTTCCACTTCCAGTGTTGTAGCTGGAATGGGAATGCAGACAGGTAGTGAACTATACCTGCATGACCTTAAATGGTGCAATGTCCGTTTATTGCATCAGTTCCTGCCTCAAATACCACCCGATTGAGACATGCCTTCACATCAGTGCATACCATTAGCACAATTCTTGCATGCCTTAGCTGCTTGGTGTGCTAAGGGGAGAAACTTTGAGGCCCTCTTTGAGCACGTTTGGCAGTCAAGTGACATAGATAGACACCAGTTATTCAAACACTGCTCTTAGTTTGACTTGATAGTAGCAGTTTTCGCATTTCAGTCATGTCCACACCATTCATGAATGTGATGCACCGTCATGTTCATGAGTCACTAACTGTACTTTCATTCCTGGCCACACACACACACACACACACACACACACACACACACACACACACACACACACACACACACACACACACACACGCACACACACACACACACACACACACACACACACACAGGGGGCTGTCCCACATGACGCAAGTGATTGAAGCCCCACTTGATGCATGGTCAGCAGCAGAGGGTCACTTGGGGAGGTTTGGACTGATCATACAAGGCGTCCGGTCCTCTGCTGTTGTTCTCCCTTTTGTATTATTCCTGAGGTGTGTGAGTTATATACCTAACAATATTCCACCACGTACCACATGATACCTGATAGTGTATGCAGGGCCACTGCTATGCATGGAAGGGTGGTCTTAATGTAGACGTACTGGCTGTGGTAATGTAGAAAGTAATGGTTCACTGTAAGATGTATCCAAGTAACATTAAGTGCTATCCTATCCATTCATATCATGTACATACATGTGTACACAAACACACATGTACACGCACGTATACACGTACACACACGTACGCGCACGTACACACATGTACACACACGTACACACAT
Source organism: Ianthella basta (assembly GCA_964019415.1). NCBI lineage: Eukaryota > Metazoa > Porifera > Demospongiae > Verongiida > Ianthellidae > Ianthella > Ianthella basta. Next base: position 6,445,495 of record OZ025879.1, read on the forward strand.
GTACACACACACACAAACACACACACACACGTACACACACACACACACACACACACACACACACACACACACACACACACACACACACACACACACACACACACACACACAGCCTAGTAGTTCTGTACTATTACAACAAGGTGAAGACTGTAAAGACAACTGAGAAAGACTTGCTGATACAGCTCGATGCCGTGAGTTGCCACCAACAACAGTGAGAATGGTTTGGAGATATTGATGACAATCACAGTGTCAAGTGTATTGGATGTGGCATATGCATACTGTACATGGAGACTTGTAAATTATCTGCTGATCTGCAGTCCCATCCCTGTGCATGCACAAATGGGTGACTTCCTTCTGGTTCCTCCATCATCTGCAATCACCTTCCCCCGTGCTCTCCCTCTCCCTCTCCCTTTCCCATCCAATCCTTTTCCTTCCTTATCTTCCATCCTCCAGGAATGCAGAGTGGCACATGAGAGACTCATCGAAGCAGGTAAACACGTCATTGTTTCTCACATGCACTCTCAGTACATATTGCTTCACTAATTGTTCAAAGCCTATCACACACATGCTTACGTGTATGCAGTATACCCAAATACGTATATTACAGCATTAGCTATAATGCGTGATGTGTGTGCCACATGCAACTTGTTAAACACAAGGAGAGCTATGTGTACAGTATAGATGTGGAATTAGAAACATGCAATTGTATAATAAACACTAACTTGCACAAGGGTGCCGGCCAGATGCGCATATAGTGTCCCATAAATTCAGCACATTATAAGATTCTATTGAGTTACACAACCTCCTTGACTTCATACATTATCTTGATCAGCCTGGGTACACAGAGTGCTACATGCACTGCTCTCTAGTTGTACAGTGTAATGCTCCTCTTACTGTATGCATGTAATGGGGTCCTTGTGTGTGTGTAGTCAATACTGCAGATTTACTAAGATTGCGTTCCAAGTGTGTTTAGTTGTGCAAGATGTTTAGCACATGTATGATCACCCACCCGCCCCCCGGCCCCACCCCCTGCCCCCAGTGTCCCTCATACCACCCTATGATCCTGCACTCTATGAGGACGAGGCCTTGGGGAGGTACACTGAGACAATGCAGCCTAACACCATTCACCCATTACAGTATGTGGGTGATTATAACCATAGCAACCATAGGTCAGTGGAAAGCTGTGACGACACCCAAGGTCCTATATACTGCTACGACGGACAAGCACATTTTCCCAGACCAGTATTCATCGGAGATTACGGTGAAGAGCCTCTCCCCCGAGGCGTTAATTAAACAAAAATATAATACTAAGTGAAAGTCACGAACTTTAATCTGGTTGCATCATAGACACTGGTCACGCACACATGCATGCACATGGCGTGAACTCACTCTCTGCCCACATTAATTTTATATATTTTAAGTGTAAATTGTCGGGCGTAATGACAACTGTTTGATTTGAAGTGATCATGGAATCATGCACGCATGCATAATATAATATTAACTATTATCTAAACATTGAGTTCACACATGCATGCATGCAGGTACGTACACTGTCATATGTGTGCATACAAGCATATAATAATATAATATTTATGTAAACTGTATAAAATAATGTGTAATATTATTTTGAATTATATATCCTGCATGTACTTGAGCTCCAATGCAGCTAGCTATATAATTATATGTATTATGATTATAACTTTTACATCACATATTATAATTATATTATAGAGAGAGTTAATTGCTTTCTGCAGTGTGCTGCACATGCATAAGCATATAATATTGTATTAGCTAGACTTGCCCTTAATTACTCATCTTATAAACTAAGCTGTACGTGTTTTAATTCATGTATAACGTAATTATATATTACAAAACCAGATCTAGATTGGCCTATATATATTACGTATGTGAAAACGCAAAAGAGCAGGCCCAGATGTATATAGCTTCTATGATACACTATTTCCAATTGCAGCTAGCTATATATATATGGATCCCAATTGCAAGCTGGCTACATTAGACGGCTGCATATTACAGTAATGTGCACACACTAAGTGACTTACATACAGTATTGCTCCAACTGATCAGACATGGATTATATATACATAGATGGGATCGATGACACTGTGCAGGGTGAAGTATATATATGATCAATTGCAATCAGCACATTGTACACGCATGCATTGATTATGCTGCAATCCTTAATGCTGTATGTGATAGACGTGATTGAAGTGCACTGTAAGAATGTGCATTAGTCTACATACATATAGCTGCATTCAGCCAGCCTGGGCCAGTGATATTGCTGTAAATATGTGAATTAACAGAAAATACTGGGGCATACATTAGATGCAAACAGCCTGGCTGTAGTATCCTGGTGTGCTGGACATGAGCACAAACAGTAACTAACTGCATGCAGAGAGCAAAGTGCCTGTATGGGTGAATACATACAACTGAGCCAGCTGTGACAGTATATGACATATTGTACATTGATCATTGGGTAGTGTTCCTGCCATCCTGCTATACAATGTATAGTGTCAGCTGAGGCTTACTGAAGTCCTATTGATGGCAACTACTGCATCAGATCACTGCCCCCTCATTCAACCAACACAAAGTTGATAGACTAGTTACAGACAGTTGTTTGCCCACATTGGGGCTCAATCAATCAATCAGTGCAGTGCTGGCATATAGATGGCTGCATGCCACTGGCTGCCATCAATAAGACTTCATATACAGCAGGCTGATAGGGGCATGGCACACACCCATGGCCCCCATGCAGTCATACATCTCTGTATGGCCTCAAGATCTGCTACACTCATGTGTACATGGCTCACTGTGAGTAAGCGTTTCCTTGTGTCTATATACACATGTCCCCAATCACGTACAGCGCTTATATAGTCTATAACACTATATTTATACTTTCATAGCTCAGTATGGAGGTTCATTATCAATTCGAGTCACCTCCTAATGGACAGGGGGTTCCATTCATGCAGAATCACTTCAAGTCTTGTTTCTGATCACAATGGATCAGTTCAACAATCAGAAAAGGCCCCATGGGCCAATAGACAACACAGCAGACACACAAGACATGGTTACAACAGTACTGGCAGAACAGAAAAGCATAAAGTACAAGTGAGGGGGAGGGGTAAAATGATTCAGGAGGCAGTTCAGTCCAATGCACGCGGAATTTACAGCAGACAACTCTTGGAGTCAGATCAGTGCCGCAGTGTCCATCAAGGACGACAAGTTGGAGCGATTGAGTGTCGCACGCGATACTTTACAAGTATGCGACTTGACTGACGGACAATAACTCTGGGTCCTCTTCTTCAGTCTCATCGGACCCCAGTTCCACGATACCCGTGGTCGAGGAAGAGGTGCTGGAGGAGGCGCAGTCGGTCTCACAGTCGTCATCCTCCATGTCGAACTCGATACCACTGCTCTCACAGTCATCCAAGAGACAACAGTGGCTGAAGCCACTGGATAGCGAGGATTCGTCGCTGATGCTCGCTAGGCTGCCGATGGAGGACAGGTCACTCGTGCTCCCCGAGAGAGACACACGGGTGGCATACTCGCCACGGATGTCGTTCAGTGTCGTGTTGATGTCCTCTACGCGCCGCTGCATGTCAGTCCGCTGAAGTCGCAGGCCGTTCAACTGCTCCTTGATCGCGGCCATTTGCGCATCAATGTCAATGGGATAGCTCGTTTTGGTCACCTGCTCTTCCACCTGACTTGTGGAGGTCTTCTTCTTGAAGACTCGCGAGACGCTGGACCTCCTCTGGTCCTTGCAAGCGTCCACAGGCGATGATCGTCGCCTGCCGAGGAAACTCTTAGAGGCGCTTCTTGAATTGCCCGTCTCACTCATTATGGAACAATCTGTTCGCTCTTCGACTATTAACTTGACCTCAGCAACTGCTGCAAAGTTTGTTGTAGCCGTTACGATGGCACCCAGTCCCTTTTATAGGGAGCGAGGCTGTTGGCTGCATAGTTGGGTGACGTGACGCGTCATAATGACTAAAACCGTGATTACATCACTAAGGCCATAGATACTCGAGTATCTATGCTAAGGCTGAGGGAGAGGCCAAACCGGAAGCCTATATACACGATTGCATATCTCGGCATGCACTTTCAATGAAATCATCATCCGGTCTCCATCGCGTGCAAAACAACACAAACACGTACCCATACTTGTTGTCTGTCCAAGTCAGATTTGCTGGAGCAACACCCCACATTATAAGCACTAGGTAGCACGCCTACCCAGTATTCTCCCATATGTACCAAGTGCTCTTAAACTACAAAATAGTACACGTGAAGTCGTCTTATGGACAAAGTCACACATGACTTCCTCGTCGAAAATATCAATAAATATTAGCTCACTACAGGCACAACTATCTCAGTTGCTTTCATGTCAAGGCCACAGCTAACCAATTTGCTTGTCTGTCAAAGTGCAGATGAATAGACAGTACATCTATTGACCCTAATAGTGTAACAGCCAGGTGGAGTACATTGAGAGACAATCACTTGGTCATCCAGTCTGGTTGCTTCACCTTTTCACCTTGGAACAAAACCAACTCTCAGAGAAAGTCATACAGATAGCTGACAACATCAAAGCCAACAGACCTAGAGGTGGATGAACATGCAGACAGACAGACAGACAGACGGACAGACAACCTGAATGCATGCTCAAACCTTGAACCACTTACAGGAAGCTAGCCACTTAGGTGCCACACTGCATGCGCAGGGTGTACCACACAACATGACACAACATAGAGTCCTGTACATGACACTGCCATGTGGTCTGGTGGAGCAAGTAGTGGTGGAACCCCTTACAGGGTCACATGCAATCAATCAGACTTTGTGACTCAGAGCCATGTACACAAGTGATGGTGTCATGGCAACATCACACAATACACACAGGAACAACAACACACAAACGACAAAACAAACAAACGCAAATGCACAATTGCACTGCTGCTGGCATATATACATGATGTATGCTAGTCTGGCTGCCAGACCCACTTCTTCCCGCCCCCGCACAATAATGAGAAGCTGAGTCTAGCAGCCCAGGCTAGATGTGTGAGGCAAGAGGGACTTCCTTGTCACAACTCAGCCACCCTTACATGCAAGCGCAGCAATGTTATCACTTCCCTCAATAACAAGAGTTCAAAGACTCTCAGGCAAGAAATGAGAAACAACTATTAGGAAGGAGAAGTGCCCACTCAGCTACATCATGCCCACCACATGGACCACTGCACACAGTGAACCCGATGTACACTACTGTGTCATACCATCACGTGTACACCTAGAACAGTTTAACGTCACCCGTGCATACCATCACACCACTGGTTACCAAGTGTTAACCTAGTTAATAGTGGGTGGTTGTTCATTTTTGTGGTGCAACGAATCACCTACTCGCCAGAACCTTTGTTATGTGACAAAGAAAGTTAGTAATTGCAGCAGGAGAGCAATTAGACTTTGACGTCAACTCACGCTGGAAGTCAATTGACTATGTATGTAACTTCACAGGACAGCTAATTAATCAATGCATCCTTCTCTTTAAGCACTTAGTAAATGGTCACGATTCTCTATGCAACTCCTCCACATGAAAAGTGTGACAGGGAATAGCACACGCACACACACACTGAACCCAATTAACGGTTAACAGCTCAGAAAGTACCCAATCTGCCATACAGGTACTGTACCACAACGCATCTCTGCAATATGCAAAGCGCTTATAGTATAAATTATACAAACCAACTATTACCTTTAATATGCTTCAGAACCGTATTACAGTGAATGGCCCTTTACAGCTTGAAAGCAGTAACAACATGCACGTACAGCAACACCGTATATACTGTAATACACAGTAGCCCTATTCGTATGTACGTACTTCAAAGCCTGCAAAAGTGTGCAGAATATATAGCGTACAAGAACAGCATGTCCACTGTAACATACGTACATAGTAATATGGATCATATTCACCACACATGTTGCACAGATAACACCAATACACATACATATTGTACATGTAAATACACCACACGGCATATTATAGTATAGCACCAAATGTATATGAAAATGATCTTAACAAGTTAGTGAACGGGTCATTGATTAAGAACATATCTCCACAAAAGGTGACAGCTTGAGGTGTAGACCAGACGCCTGGGTAAATGTTCTGTAATAGTCCATTATCAATAAACCTTGATAGCGCGAAAATGATCATTGAAATTACCGAATCCTCATTTATGGAAACCACCTAGATCACGTCACACTCAACCACACATCACATTATATCACATCATGCATTAGCTTAATCACACACACACACACACACACAGCAAATATGGATTGGTCTGATCATCTTCCCATGGGACACGTTAGTGACTACATAAAGGGGTGTACAGATCCCCATACAGGCCACAGGGGGGAGGAGGGATGATGTAATGATGATATGTACCCATTACACGGTCCAGTGGATGCATAAGAAAGAGATTGTGTGGGAAGGGAGAAGAAATAGTGTGATGAAATGCATGCACCAGGGAGACCAGATTCGAAGGAGGCTTAGTGAGGGAGGGTTGAGGAGGTGTAGATGATGTGACCGCATTGCACGGTCCAGTGGAGATAGCAGGGTGAGGTTTTGTGGGAGGAGAGATAGTGATGACACAGTTCCATTGCGTGCACCAAGGAGACCTGAAGGAGGCTTAGTGAGGGAGGGTAGATGAGGTGTAGATGATGTGACCGCATTGCACGGTCCAGTGGAGATAGCAGGGTGAGGTTTTGTGGGAGGAGAGATAGTGATGACACAGTTCCATTGTGTGCACCAAGGAGACCTGAAGGAGGCTTAGTGAGGGAGGGTAGATGAGGTGTAGATGATGTGACCGCATTGCACGGTCCAGTGCAGATACAAAAGACAGGCTTGTGTGAAAGAGAGATAATGACAACATCACTCCACTGCATGTACCAGAGAGACCAAACAGAGAAATAGTGGGCAGAGGGAGTGCAGATGAGATCAATATGACATAACCATACAGCAATTTGAACCCTTATTTGAACATGGGAGAGTTGGGAGAAGGGCACTGGGGGATGATGACCTGACTGAATAGGTATTTAAATAGTGGAACAACATCTGTATTGGGGTCAGCTCTCATCTGCCCACATAACCACCAACAGCATACTGAGACAGCCATAGCCAAGTCAGCACCCCACGCTACCCACACATGTAGAGCACATGTCGTCACAGTTGTGGGTCAGTGGGTGTACTATAGTACAACGCGCGTGTGTTAGTTGTGTGTAGTCACATAACATATACGTACATACTGTACACAGTTATTACACTATAGTACACACACACACACACACACACCTACAGCAGGTGATGCATACACACACACACATGCATACATACATACATACGCACTACACTGTGTCCTACCCACACCCAAACACACACACACTGCAGACCTTCCACCTTTGCCCCCTAGTAGCCAATTGCTAAGACTAATGAACGAGTTGCCAACTGAACACACTGGCGATACCCACAACACATTGCACACATGTCTTCAGTCCACTCCCGACATGTGATGCATAGGGCAGCTCATGGAATGTAGACCTAATAAGAAAGTGATACTCAATTTTAGCGGAGCTCGCGCTGCAGCAATGACACCCATGCATGTTGTGGGGGCGCTGAAAAGATTGCAATGTATCTTATAACACTGTTTTGATGCTAAAGACATTGCCTCATTGTCACAGGAGATGACAATCAACAGAGTATTGTGTACAACACAAAATCGTATTTTGTCTTTCAGTGTCGGTTCAAGGCTGTACAATGAGACAAATAACATGTTTTTGGAACTACAGCAGTCGATTGATGGCTGTCATTATCAGGGGTAATGGGTGTAACTGTGCTGCAGTGTCCGCATAACGAACCGAGAAGTCTCCACTCTCCACCCTTGAGAAACAAAAGAGCAGGAAATTTGCGACCAATCTCATGTTAGCAATAATTCCTCTCTGAAGGCAACAGAGAGGTGGGACCATTAGCTCCACTAGAGAAGACAGTGAGGGAGAAAATGAGGAAGACAGCGGAAGGAAACACTGGCCGCTTGTGAAGCACCTTCATAGTAAACTACACGTGCATGTTGCAGTCGGCTTCACATGGACGAGATAGGTGTCGTTCACAAGACAGCATGAAACAAGATGAACCCATCAGGTATCTACATATCACATCAAAGATTTAGGACTGTGCATGGATTGTGAGCAATGAGTGGCAGATTGTGAGCGTGCGTGAGCACTGACATTCAAGAGCTGTAGGAAGCGGAGTCACATGACAATTGTGTCTGGCATGCTCACGCAGTTGATTGTACCCTCCTACGCTAGGTCAACTCTTTACAAAACATACACGAACTTCACTAACCCTTCGCAACAGGGTCAACTTGACGTCCAAACACACGTACTGTAAACACACCCACACACACCGTCTGATCATAAGGATCATAGCCCAATGTGTGGACACACCCTCTGTCAAGGGGTCGGTGAACAAAGCCTTGATCCAAGGCTACAATGTTTCCCAACAATTTCTTCACTCACTCACAGACAAAGAGGATTGCCCAGGAAGCATGTATGGAAATAATACACAGAGCACATACAGTGTACTGCCACACCTGGTCCACATAATACATACAGTTAGTATTGCACACTATAGCAAGGCACATATGCTTTGCCATACAAAACCATGGGCTTAGCTTCCGAAGCATTTCATTGGTCCATTAATCATGAATACTTTGCTGTCAGCTCCATCCTGACGCAACAATAGTAACAGACATAACTTGGTTGTAGTGTGCACGTTACCCACACTGGTAAAACTAATTACGTATGACAGCACTCACAAATGATGTGTTCAGCTGTGTGTATGTTAAGAAGAACAAAGGGTATTGATGACATCTCCAAAGAGAAAGGGAGTACACTTGCATACCTCTTATCTTTGGGCACACAGGCACCTACTGAGCCCACACAACCACCCACAGCCACGGCCCTCACATCCACCAAACCACACATGTGCACACATGCACACATTGGCACTCACACCTACTGTATGTACACCAACCACATGCACACGTATGTACATACGTACATACACACAAACACACACACACACACCACACACACCACATCACACACACACACATACACACACACACCCCACACCACACACACACACACACACACACACACACACACACACACACACCACACACACACCACACACACACACACAGCACATACACACACACAGCACATACACACAGAGTCCACAGTATGCCTAAAGTACATACGTACCTTGCAACAGTTCTAATAAACTCCAATGTCACCAAACACTGCAGGGACAAAAATGACAAGAATGCTAGCAATAAAGGAGTCAGGAGACAAGAGAGTCAAACCGCTGGCTCACACCACCGGCTTACACCATGAAGGACAATGAGAAACACGCTATCAAGTGTGGAAATTCTGTCCAGAAATGCCACAAATCCTGGGCATTCCTTACTCAATAACAACCTCATATCGCAAACATCCAAGCTGCCAAACATTTCTCAATACAGTGACACACTCCCTGTATTCAAGTGCAGTACAAGGTTGAACCTACATGTACAGTATGTGTGTGGGGGGATGCTTCATACGGCTTGACAGGAACCACAGCAACCCCACAGAGGCAGCTACAGTACAGTAATAGGATAGCAAGAAGAAGAATTCCACAAGAATTTCATTAGTAACCACCAAAATACCCTCATAAAAGGTTTCTCAGGGATGAGGGTAATGAATAGATTGAAGGCTCCCTTAACAAAGTTATGTATTCTATTAGGTTAGGTGCATTGTACTATAGCTAAGCAAACAGTGGTCAATTCTTTTGGCTAAACCAGCAGAGTGGTTAGAGGACAATGTGAGGAAGGCACATTAATACATATTACAAATCATTCACTGATGAAGGTGACCGTAGAGTCACCGAAATGTCTGAACAATTATTAACTTTGGCTAGTGTATAACAAGTGATATAATGAACACAAATACATACTAATTGAGATGGTCTATGTACCATGGTGACACACATGAAAGACAACGTTTGAAACTACACGTGGTAAGGAAAGAAGGGGGGAAGGGACAAATGGCAGTGAACCGGACCAGCACCGGCAATCTCCAGATCTTTAGCCGACCCTTTAGCAGCCGGGTCACTGGTCACCGCCAGCAGCCACTGATCCATTCCCTCCTTACTGTATATACCGATGTATAGTAAGTAGTACTGTATCGCCATACAGCACGTCTATGATGGATTGTAATGTGACGTGTTGCAAATTGAACCCATCATAAGCAATCTTGAAACTAGTGAGTGAAAGTAGGGAGTCACAAGACTATGTGCATCTGTCTATTACGTACTTGCACCATTCCCCAAAATATCCTCCCCATCCTACTGGAAAGCATGACTTCATGGGATCACAGAGACAGTAGGAAACGCCAATGAACAACAGCTTCCCAAGAACTAGAAGTTGCACCTGTAACAGTGCCACTTTGAGACAACACAAATAGACTAGGGCTAACCTACACACACAACAGCATTTGCTAGCCAATACAGCTTTCAAGCCACATGCTGCAGTGACATCAAATACGCATGTCTCAAAGCATGTCTGTGTAATGGCATGTCTATGTCAGCACAGACAGAGGCACTTGAACTAGCACACGAAGCCACATCTTTCATTGAGAACTGATGAGGGCTATTGAAGATTAATGGGGCAAGCCCAAGAGTGATAGGAAGTTCTGAAGAAGAAGCAATAGGAAAGTGGGGGGGCAAGGAATATGGCATGTCATTATAAATGTGTTTTAGGAGCACAAAGAGCAGAAAGCAGGTTCACCACGGGTCACCACGTCATTGAGTCATTCGTATACATTAGCACACATACCTGTATGCACAGTGTAGCTATTGCGCTGGGGTGGTCACATACCACACACACTCCACACTTCATTACATGACACCATATGCTGACGATATACATGAGATAGTGATTAGAGTGCAATGCACTTAAGGCACATTTTGCAAACTGTGCTGCCGTGCAACAGTCTGTGCAGGTGTTTCGGGTGGGGGCCGTACCTAGCTCTGGCCAAAAGGGCATTACTTTATCATAACTTCTTTGAACATAATCGGAAAGGTATGAGGGAAAGAATGTTTGGTAGCTTGTACACAGAGAGATAGTAGGCTTGTGTGTGAGGGAGAGGAGGGTTCGGTGGGAGAGGATTATTCAATGGTCAAGCTGTGGAAGACCTCAGCAGAAGAGAATTTGCTGTTTACGGTTATGGTCATTGAGCAACATTCAATGTAAACCACAGAAACACACACGGACATGGTCACACAGTCACACACACCACACAGACACAACACAACACACACATACAGTACACATACATACAACATAGTACACACACACAATATTATAGTACACATACAGTACAGTACACATATACAATACACATGCATGCATACAGTACACATACGTATGTAGTACACATACACACACACGTACAATACAGATAGTGCACATACAAATGGATACTGCACCTTGTATCTAGGCGTGTCCAGGTTGTCTCCTGCACTCATCAAAGACAGGAAATGAAGCGAGACCAAAGTGGAGACCTACAGTACAAGGGAACACCACAGAAGACATGCATCTACTGCACACCCATCTACCCACCACACCCACAGACACACAGACTGGCTGTCAATCACTACCAGACCACCACTGTATAGTCAAGCCTGGGAAGTGAGCCACACCACACTGGGGAGATGTACATGCCCACTACAAAGATCTCAAGACACCCCACAGCCTGCTAGGAGGCCTTCAGCACTTACATCTACACCAACACTACAAACAAGAGATGGCCCTCGCTACATAGTTTACACCTATCAGATTATTTAGGGCAATGTGTGAATTCCAGTGATATCATCACATACCCTGGGGAACCTGTCTATATCATTACTTAATACAAACACTTGAATGAATTAGAATTAACTTGTCTTAAGTTGTCAGAATAAGATCAAAGGGAGTAAACTTATCACCACCATCCTGTCTGCATGTCCATGGACTGCTGCACAATGGCTTAGAACAACAAACTCTCTTTGATGTACAGTGCAGTACGTATTGTCACTTCCTGATGTTACTAACAGGTGACTTGTAAGTTGTAGCACACATTACTTTTAACTGTACTGTAACACACAGACACATGAGCAGATTACAGCTGTGAGGAGCTAGCCCGATGGAAGGGACTCCTGTGGTCCGAAGACCTAATAGTTATCATGTCCAGTCGCAGACATGAGTAGGGGCCGTTACTGTCTGTAGACCTTTGAAATGGTAGGGCATGAAAGAACAGTGGCACTGCCGGGAATCGAACCCGGGCCTCTGGCTTAAGCCACCAGCACTCTGCCACTGAGCTACAATGCCCACACAGTAACCACCCCCCTTCCGTGCTTTTATATTGACTCGCTCAAAGTGATTCTAATAAATTCACATAACTGCACACAGCTACAGTATAATAACCTACAGTACATCTTCCCACACAGACACATGTGTAGGTGCATGCCTTTATGATGGCATACTGTAACACACACGAGTATGTACATTTGATTCCCATGTCAAAAATCTCAATACAACACACACACACACACGCACATGCACACACATGCACGCATGCACACACGCACACACACACACACACACACACACACACACAACTATTCCAAACAGCAGGGTGGGTGTTCCTGTTAGACAATGTCTAAGGGAAGGGGAAGGCAAGACACGACTCTCACTGTGTACAGGTTCTGCAAGAAGTCCCTGGATACTTGACCCATTATATGGTTCAAGGTATAGACCAGGTCATGATGTTACTCCACAGGAATCTTACAGCTTCAACATGCACAACTTGTCACACAAGGACTCAAACCACAGGATTTCAATGAATGTCATTACCGCATGTGACATTAGCATCACACCATCACAGGATTCCAATGAATATCATTAGTAGTGCAACAACATGAATGAATCTCATTATGGCCACCTCAAGAATGCTCTGATGTGCCATGTGAGTGCAGTGTTGTGTAGATGACCTGTGGCTTATTAGGTCAATGGGGTGTGACTCAGCAGAGAGGGTCAATACACAGAAATGAGGTGTTTACAGAAGTGGGAGAAGGTCAAGAGGGAGGGAGGGAGTAATCAGCCTCGACCTCAGCCCACACATGCAGAGCATACTATGCATGAACCTGTACATAAACCTACACACCCACACACACGCACGCATGCACATCTACACACACCAACACACACCTACACACCCACACACACACACGCATGCACATCTACACACACCAACACACACACACACACACACACACACACACACACACACACACACACACACACACACACACACACACACACACACACACACACACACACACACACACACACACACACACACACACACACACACATCACCTGCGAATAGAGTCCACAAGATAGTCCAACTGACTTGTCAAAAATACTGTAGAAGATGGCCATCATTCGATCCAGAGGAAATGGCTTAGGACCAGCAAGTTGGCGATTTACCTACACAGCACACAAACCATCAGAACAACACTCATAAAGTCATTCAAAGGTTCTTGGACAATACCCTGAGTGCATGAGCTTGAGTGATGTGAGCGTTCACATGTAGCAACAGAGAACGACTGTAAGACATTCCAACCATGAAGGCCAACAACAACTGTTACCTTAGCTAGATCCTCTACAGCATACCATAACCATATGTCATATGTTGTGCGTGCATGCATGAACTGAATGGACAATTGTAAGGTATTCGCCTATCCACAGAGCACACTACACAACATGCCATGGAATACTGTGTCATGTAACTGGCATTTCATGGCTAGTGAGATTACATCACTTGAACTAGAACCAGCTCATGTGCAAGGTAACAGCCCAGTGGTCATCAATGCCCTGGGACCATTTAAGAGTTGATAGTTCCCAGAAGGGATGAGATGTACATAGTCAACAGAATACATCCTGTACACCAGATACGGCACTGTTCCACACAGCACCAGGCCCATAACACATTGATATCATGCAAGGCTTGGATTAGTTCCAATCAGTAGAGACAGACACGTCCCACCCACACCCAGCTACCATATAACATCACACCCCAACATCTGTCCATAACCTTAGTACAGTCAACAATCCACACAAGTGACATACAGACATGCATACCGTACGTGCAGTAGCTACAATATCTGAATGCAAGCATTCACTGTGTGGTATAGTTCCAGATGGCAGATGTGTACATCTTGTCCTCTGTACGTCACTCCAGTGCATGACCTCTGGAGTCCTACAGTACAGTATGGGTCTTACCTCATCCTTCAGTGACCAAAGGTGAATGTGTGCATCACAATACATTGCATAGTACAGTAACTTCAATGCTTCTTGTTGCAATTACCCAATGCGCTCTGCACTCAATCACATAAACACAGTATTACAAACATATCACATACTCACATGTGTGATGGCGTCAAGCTACAATGGAAGCACATGCAAATCTACTGTTCCAATACCTTAATTAAATGAATGAGCGAAGAGTGCAAATGTCAGTTGGGACTAGAAACCCTAAAAGACAGCATGTCTAGAGGATGTGGGCCTTACCTCATCCTTTTTGGTAAGTGTGTGCATCCTTACAAATTCTACAGTAAGCTGAGGTGATAAATCCTTATTGCCATGCGCAGGTTATCCCAGTACTGGTGCAAGAAGTGTGAAAAAGCACATTCCAAACAGTCAGCCCCTTCGTCGGCACTGCATTCAGGGTGGTTGTCCATGTAGGTACCACATACAGAAGCACTTGCTCAAATTCATACAGATTTACATGTATACAGTGGCAGGAAGAAATTCTTAGGCGTAAACACAACTAGGCCGTTGGAAGAGGGCCACATCTGAAGATAGGCACGATGGAAGAAGGCTAGTCCAAAGATCTCTTGGCAACGCATCAACAAGACAAACCCAATGTCGTTTCAAAGGTCTACGGACAGTAACAACACCAGTTCTGTCTTGTCAACGCATTGCCAAGAGGTCTTCGGACTTAGCCTTCTTCCATTGTGCCTGTCTACGAACGTGGCCCTCTTCCAACGGCCTAGCTGTGTTCCTGCAACTGTTCTTCACGCAGCAATTAACTCTGTAGTTAGCATGTATACAGTAGTCCCCCGTTGACAGCCCCCCCCCCCCCCCCCCCCCAACCCCCCGACCCCTCTAGTGAAGGACCACCTCATGTAATAGACCAGCTTTGCCAGTCACAGATGCATACAGTACACATGTACCAGACACCTCCTTTGAGAGACCACCCCTTTTTGAAAGACCGTCTTAGACTGGTCCTTAAGGGTGGTCTGTCGAAAGGGGAATACTGTGCTTTCAACATACGTAATTATATGGTGTAGACATAGATTACGATCGAGATTTTATATAGATATATAACATGTGTTTATGTATAAAACTATGCTGTCAACTCCAGTACCTGCTGCCCGCGGTGTGGGCAACCAACACCTGAAAATGTCTGTAGTCTCCTGGGGCCAGATGTTCCCTCAACGATTCTGTGGTTCGAGGAAGTCACAAGCTACGGAACTCCAGGAATCTCTGGCTTGTGGAACCACTGAACCCAAACTGCAGGGTGGCCTCCAGGAAGGTCCGGCCACAATTACAGTAACCACAGCACTGTCAGTGTAAAGTGTAATGTACGCCCGATTGTGTTTGCATGCTAGGGGTTGAGTGATACGTGTTCGGGTCATTGCCTCTCCATATGGTTAGGACTGCTGAACCAACAAGCACATTCCCCAGCTGTATCTACTGATAGCAGTAATCACTGTCACTCTATTTAACCCGTTTGACCCTGTACGCCAATCAACCCATCCAGTTGAAAGACACAGTCTCATGTACATTCACTTTGATGCTCACCAGTATGCAGTTATCGGTACAATGGGCTGGAAGTTGGCGCTAAAAACTCACATACCCTATGTAGGTACACAAGCATGTCCACAAATGTACGTACACACACACACACACACACACACACACACACACACACACACACACACACTAGATCATGCGTCCAAGTCACAAAACACATGCCGAGAGAAGCACACGAAGCTCCTAACAATTCTGCACCATCTGTGTCAACAACCTCCCTAAGAGAGACCGACTCTCAATCGACCAATAGGAGTGACAGACCAGCCACCATTCTCCCAGCTACCATCACAGGGATTCACACCTATTCATCACGACCCAGCGAAGGCCTTGTGGCACAACATGTGGTCCAACAGGAGGTGTTGCACAAAGGGGGTGACATTCCAACAGGCTAATGGAAAGCACATCAGTACTGTACAACTAACCACTATGTCAGGCGTAGCTTGACTGCCAGGAAAGAAGCTTGAAAAGTGGATCAGATACAAGTAGTGAAACCACCAAGGATGAACATTCCTACTCTACGTACGTACTGTATGGTCCACATAGCTGACAAATGAGAACATGACAGTGAGGTCGTCTCACCCGGCTCAGGTCGTGAGAAAGGGCAGTTCACCAAATATGTACATACCAGCTTGAACAACAGGGTTGGAACCTCGCCAATGCTTTGACCAGATGCTGTGGTCTTGTTCAGGGCAAAAGTGCATGCTTTTGCCCTAAAGAAGACCAGAGCATCTGGTCCCATTGTTGACAAGGCTTCTAACACTGTTACTGAAGCCAGTATTTGGGGAACTACCCTTTCTCGAGAGTATGGCAAGCTACAGTGGTTGAGGAGGAGGAAAGGGATCCTGTGAATGAATGCATCCAGACATCTTTTTAGGGAGGGGTTCATTGCCATGGAGACAGACGTGCTGTCTCATTCATGTAGTCTCCTGTACCAGTCCAGACAGATGGCAACTCATACCCCAAGTGGACAGGTCAAATGAGAGACAGAGAAGTATCAATCTGTCAGAATTGCACTTACAGTATCATTGTATGCTGACTACCTAACAATGATGTAAACAAAAATTGAAAGATAAAGGAGAATTAATTAAAGTCATGTGGTGACTAATAAGGAAGCAAAATGGAGTGATTTGGACAGGATGTGAAGCTTATGCAGCCAGTGTTAGTCCCTGCTTGTATGGTGCATATCCATACTGTATTCCTGATACTGCGTGCCGGAGCAGCATGTGAATACAATGCCTAGGAAAGTGACATACATTATGTGTATGTTCATACCGTACTATACACACATATCACATACGTACATACGTACCACATACATGCACACACACACACACACACACACACACACACACACACACACACACACACACACACACACACACACACACACACACACACACACACACACACACACACACACACACACACACACACACACACACACATGCATACACACTAACAGGCATGCATGTCTGCCACACCCCACATGTCAGAACAGCTTCTTGGAAGAAACACGATACTGTGCACACACCACAGAGGAGCAGACACATCAAATTAATTGAATGCAAACCAGCTTCTAGGAAGAAACATGATCTGGAGTGAAGGGCAACAGTTCAGCATGTGCACCTGAAACAGAACCTGCCCACCTCTTGGCATATACACACAGCGCTCAGTGCATCCTACAGCTACACAACAATACACAGGCATCACGCTGGTCAGTTGATCAATGCACCAAGAATGCTGATTATCTTGTCAATTTATGGGGGTGACAAACAGACAGACAGACAGACAGACACATGCAGACACACACGCACACACACATGTGTGCAAATCTACACACACCAACACACACACACACACACACACACACACACACACACACACACACACACACACACACACACACACACACACACACACACACACTGAACATCAATTTCAGGTTTGAGCCACACACACACACATCATTAATTCCTATAAAACATTAGATTTGCACATGAGATACAAGACACAGTCAATTTCAGAATGGTAGTCCAAATGGCAACAGGCTTGCAATACTGGACAACAGGCATAAAACAGTGGCAAGCAGCACTACTAATATTGACATCACACCATTTAGCCATTTGGCCATTAGCCCTTTAGGCCAACCATTCCAAAATATACTGTACAAGGTCTCATGGGCTGTCAACCTCCTCACAAGTCTGCTGGTGGAGGCATCCCTTCAGTGATGAGGTGAGCCAACACAATGGAGAGGTGTGACAGAACTTAGCTAATAGGCACAGACTGTGCTAAAGGTCATGCAAGGTATCAGTGGTAAGGTCACTGTGCTACAGGTCATTTGACCTTGCTCAGCTTCTACCATATATGGTACTGTACACAAATATATGAGGACAGCACTGTGGGTCCACAAAAGTGGGTACAGATCAGGGCTCACACTTGGAGACACCTTGTCTGCTGATGCACCTATGTACCTAATGTTACAGAATTCCTAATTGTTCAGTTGATGTGGCTGTCAGGTGACAAGGATGTAGTAACATGTGCAGAGCACGCATCACATCCTCTAACATGGATGGCTGTGCATCCACAGGGGAGCAGAGGAAGAAGGGCCATGAGGGAGAGGGGAGGACAGGGGACCACTGACTGGATGGTGGGTATTGCCTACTGAACACTTTATCATCCAAGTATTAGTCATCAACCAGCTACCATTCGCTTAGTATCATCCTTCAGTTATCATAATTCAACTACGTATCATCTTTCTGGCAGACATACAGCTGTCCTTCCTACCATAGCCACACGCCAACAGGAGGAAGGACAGAAACCTTAACAGCACTGTCAATGATACAGCAAAGGAGACAACTACGTACCTCTTAGGTGAGCACACACACGCACACACAAATGCATGCACGCACACACGCATGCATGCACACACACACACGCACACGTACACGTGCACACGCACACACGTACACACACACGCACACACACACACGCGCACACACACACACACACACACACACACTCACACACACACACACACAAACAGGCACAACTCCTAGTACAGTGCTGTGCAATGGTGCACACAAGCAGCACACAATCACAATAATTCACGGATGTCGCTACACCTACCACCACACGTGCAGGCCCTCACACTGCAACATACAGTACACACAACATTCTCTCAAGTAATGTGAGAGAGGGGGTGTGGTGTACTGTTACCATGACCACACGCACCTCATGTACCTCTCAATACAGAGGTCACATTCAACACACTACACCTCATCTGGTGACAGGAAAGGGCCAGGACAGTGAAGGTACAGGGATAACCCGATAGCCAGATAGGCTAATACATTCGAATGGAACGCCTACAACTGCTACACAAGGCAGCAAACATACCACTGACTGGGTCAGTGCTCCAAGCAACTGGACTAATTGAATGGTTTACATTCCAATTGAATGAGAAGAGGCAGACAGTGGGATGAGAAGGGTCATTACTCCCTAACCTCCTCCACTTCCTTTACAGACTCTGACACACATTGCAAGTACATGTAATTGTGTTCAAGTGTACACACTGCAGAGAGTGCAGTGACAAACCAGGAAACGCTAGGGAAATATAACTGCACACACACACGCACATGCCCACAACCCCCACACACACCTCCACATATAAATGTACACCCACACCTGCTGACCTATACACCCCTACACACTATCTGAGCTCCCACACCTGACCCCACACACCTACACACACACCCACACCAAACCACATACACACACGTGTACATACCACACATGCACACACACACACACACACACACACACACACACACACACACACACACACACACACACACACACACACACACACACACACACACACACACACACCATGCACATGCAAGATTCAAAGCCTCGAGAACACAACATCCATTCTTCAATTATATCAACGCCAATTGGTCTAGTCTAGTCAGCCAACCATCACTTGTACCACTTCACCAAAGTCACTGTTCTTCAATTAGGCAATAGAAATTAGCACAAATATGTGCAGAATAGAACAACATTCAGCTCCAACTAATAAAAACAATTGGACTTAATGTCTCCATGTGAATGGTATCACATTGGGACTAAGTACACACCTAACCACAAACACACAACACTCAAGGTCTGGGAGACAGACAGCCTGGAGCAAGCACCAGAAAGGCACTACCACTGAGATGTGCAGGACTGAATGAATGACAGTCTGAAATAAGTACAGTGAGTGTGACAGACAGCAACGAGTCTGGTGTCTCCATCCTGCCTTGTTAGCAGCTGTGATAGCTTGGAATGGGCAGCACTGATTGGTTGCTATGTATTTGACACACACATACAGACATACCAACGCATTATCACCCTCCTAAATTGGGCAATGCACCAGAGACTATGGCAAGGTAGGGTCACCTGGGTGATAGTGCATGATGGAACAACAGACATGACAGGGGTTGATGACTGGATGTCTGGGTGGCCGTTTAAAATTTATTATTCAATTTTAAATTCAATTACTTCACCAAATGAGAGTACATTGTGCAATCATCACCACCACCCAACCATGGACGGGTCACAAGATTGGGCACAAGTTGACCATTTGTGGAATATTTTTATTTGAACCCATGAGAAGTGGAACCATGAGGGAACATCCTAGGGGAGCCTTGTGAATAGGTGGTTGTGGACCCATTTTGACCATTTGTAGAGAGCTTAGTACTGAGCTGCATCAATCAAGAGCATTGACGTCACAACCGATTACTGTGTACTGGTGTACAAGGTTGAGTAAAGACAGTAAAATTTCAAAGAACAGTTGTGGTTGAGGGTGTACAAGTACACACAACATCTTCAATGGCAACTGTTTTGATGTAATGTGCATGTAAATTAGTTGGTGCCAATTCACAAATGTCACACTCTAACATCTCCTTCGTACATGATATTGTAGAGGCTCATAGTTGTGTTGATAATACAATGATACAAGATTCTTGAGCAAGACACAACTGATAATGATAAATCAATCAAATGCAGGACGTTTCGACCCGAAGGTGTTTGTCAACTGCGTACAGGATCGGCCCCTCACCCTTCGTACATAATGCTCCAGCCTACAGTACACACATAAACTATGTGAGCAGCAATTACACACACAATTCATCACTTGCACTGACACTACGATAGTCACATAGCAGGGTAACAAGGCCAGCTGTCATTTTGCTGCTCTGGTGATCTCCATACAGCAAAACATTAGTACTATGTACATGCCAAGACAAGATGCTGAACACGTATATACATCACTGTGCGTGGCTAACACAAGGCGATTTGTAAATGGAACTTGTACAATACGTATCATGGCACATTTCACTGTGCTTAGCATTTTACAGTACAAGGGAATCAGTCTGGCATGTCCAATACACTACACACTGTGTAGAGCAGGCTGGGGGCTCTGTTGCCAGCTTGACAGCTATACAGTATACGCACAGCATGTGCATATTGTACATAGGTATATGTGCCAGCAAGATATATGCACCCAAATCACACACCAACTTGTGCATGATATAATGCAGTCCACAAAGGAGCTTGTGGAACAGGTGTGCATTTAGGGAATGGGCACGGGCATGACAACAGCCATGCGATCAAATTAATGTGATATTGAGTGGCAGCACATCCTAGTAGCACAATACGCAGCCCATACTCAACGCACCCCATACTCAACGCAGCCCTTACTCAGTGCCGTAATGACCAAACACAGATCCACAACTAGGCTTACAAGGCCATGTCACACATGCTCAAGTGCATAGATGGACTGAAGTGGACATTCAGCTGTTTCCATTTCTCCAACATACAGCACACTTGTATGTGTGCACAGATGTCATACAAAAGTAACTGTTTTTGCTACTTTACTCATTTACTACCAATATTGCATCAATAAACCGCTCAGCACACATACATACATAATACATACATAGATACATACATACATACATACATACATACATACATACATACATACATCCTACAGGGGACCCAGTGGATAGTGATGTCACATAATATCCCATACCTCAATACATTCCCAACAGCATAACATACTCGGCACAGCTGAGAGACTCATGGGTCCCAGCCAGCCTGTCTCCAGGTTGCCACACACAGAAGCCTACTCAGGGCAGCTGCTGCAAATCAAATAACATATCAGCAGTTCTAGCACTGCTTGCCAGTATGCAGGTTGGCAACTCCCTTACAGTGAGCCAGACAAGCCTAATCACGCCCCTTGCTCCTCCTACCGTCAGTCACCGCCCTCCATCTTCTGTCACTCACCGCCCTCCATCTTCTGTACAGCAGCACAGCTGTGACCCATTGCCACACATCATTCACAACTTCTTGAGACCACAAGACAGTGATCTTCATGGCACTGCATTCTCACAAGATGTGAGAATGCAGTGCCATCATACAAAGACACGTAGGAACAAACAATGCATGTACAACTGACAAGCCAAATGCATGTTTATGGTCTGTCATAACCCCCCACAGAGAACATGAGAGCAGCAGCAAATGCTGGAGAAGAAGACACAAGTAAAGGTCTGGCCACCAGGGTAGCAGTTGTGTGTGAGGTCCAGGGGAGAGCAGGGTTGAGAGAAGACAAGATGCACCACATGGACGTCAAGTTAAAGACACACACATGCAGCCAGGGAGAGCCAGGAAAGGAATGTAAAGCAAAGATTAAGCAACGCTCTGCTAGTGAGTGTGGGAATACGGAGAGTGACTGTATGCACTACGTACCTTCACATGCTACACAGTCCCATATCGAGACCGATATCCACCACCAGTGTGACAGACTGGGTTTGGGACTTGCACGCACTGTACACGTACGATGGGGTCAATGTATTGAATACTCTACACATGTAAATCAATAGGCAGTGTACTGTATGATCAAATGCTTCAGACTTGTGTGTACGACGAACATAACATGATCGCAGTACCTCCGCACCTCTCTACAAGGACAGCAATGTTACTCCTAAGGGAATACATACACGGCATGTGTACAGGTCCAGCTTGCTGACCTGACCACAGCAAAGTGGCCTGCTGGTGTTAGCATGACTACAATGTATTGAAGTAGAATGGCATCCAGGGAAGAAGGACAGATAAGGGTAGGCTCTGAATAGGGAAGTACAGCAAACTGAGGTACATGGGGTGGGAGACAGGAGTAGGATAGTAAGGGTCAAACCTCAACTACGAACACGATGCAAGTCATGCACCCCCTACACCTCGTCGCTGTGTCAGCACGTTGTCACTGTGACAGTGTCAGCACATTGTCACTGTGACATGCCAGCACCTTACCACTGTGTCATGCATCAATACGTACCTTGTCACTGTGTCATACTGTACAAGATGACATACAGCACATTGGAATGACTGTTGCAAAGTGTCACAGAACAGTACACACACATGCTCTACACTTCACCGCTACATTGAAAACATGCCTAACTACTGACAAGCAACACAGGTCAAACCATACCATGTTCACACACTTGCTTACATGTACTGTACTGCCCGATTGAGACACACTACACATACACTGTACACGTATTAATGTGCACACATTACTGTATTACTGAAACCACCACATGAAAATACTCAAGCCTTTGATACCGCGAAACATTTTAATGGTTGCAGTGTTTTCCCCTGTAAGTAGTTTAAGAAGAGTTGCTGGGATACTAGTCATGTGAGGACTGGCTAGCGGGCGGTGGAGTGTGGGAGAGGGTGTCAGCTTCCTTTGCACAGCACAGTAGGGAGGATACTGCACATGTGACGTTTCCTTGTGAAACTCCACGGCCCATCCTGTGTTGCCGTGTTGTATTATTACTTACACAATTTCTTACACGGCCTCATTCACCCTGTAGCATCACGTGTACTATGTTTAGTAACACTATTACATCATTGTATTACCTCATTGTATGCGTACAGTATGTGCACTGACAATGCAAGTACATGTTTTCTTGAAGTTGCAGTGTATTGAGAGAGTGTTCAGTGATTGGAGTTGTTTCATTCATTGTGACCATTCCTCGGCCATCTCGGTTGCTCCCTGGGTTACAGCAGAAGCTAGTTTTCCATTATGCCCATAAACTGAAAGGTTGCCAGGCAACCACACTCTACCAGCATGCTAGCTAACAGCTTAGCACCTTGTTGCTGCAAAAGCACATTGTCACTGTAGCGTGTGCCACTGCCAGCCCTAGTTACTGTGTCACACCTGATTAGACAGTGCTTCACAACTGTGTGACCATGTCATATGCAAGGTAGCATTATATTATGGTACAACTGTTTCAAAGTGTCAGTGAACAGCGGACACGTTCAGCATTTCACCGCTACATTGAAGACATGTCCAACAACAAGTGACAGAGAACACACTGCATCACATTCACACACGCTCACACTGTTAAATGCAGTACAGTGTGCACCACATTACACATTATGCAATGTGCACACAAATTGACATGCTTTGTGAAGAAGTGCTGAGCAGTACTGCTGATGCTGTGGATACTGTCTAAGACAGCCACCTGTGGGCCAGCTCTAACTGGCCTTTATAGAGAGGTGGCTGCTCTACAGAGGTAGATTGTAATGCTTTAGTTTTACTAGGGGCTAGGGAGGCTGGCTGTTTTAGAGAGGTGGCTGCCTAACACACAGTGACCATCTTAGACTGGTTTCACTTTACCACCAGTTTGGTCCAAACTACGTATGTACAATGTAATGTAATGTATGTCTCAATACCCCAAGCACACACTGGGAGCAGGCAAGTTCTGTGAAGTACACAGCAAGTGAGTGCTGCATGCACAGTTGCCTCTGTTCTGATGTGGCCATCCAATTCCACACGGCAATACAGTCTTCACGATTGTGCTTCTTCACACAGATTGCTGGATGTGGGTGAACTGACTGTAAAGGTCACTTTGACAAGTTTGTTCAGTCAATTTCTGGTTGCTTGCCATATGAACGTGAAATGGGAGTCAAACTGACCAATCAAACTCGCCGTACCAAATGAAGTTGGCGATTTGATTGGTCTGTTTGATTTCCCATTTCATATACATACGTACGTACTCTTCATGAAAATCAATCTGACATTGACTGCAAGTACTGAATTTGGTCATGATTGGGAAGGAAGTTTGTACAGTAACAACTATGTTACAGTAGTTGTTCACGTACACATCCCTGACCAGATAGCCTAAATGAACGAATCAGCAGACACAGACTTGTCCATCAATCCACAAAAGTACACACATTCTGTTTCGTGTACAGACTACCACAAAGGCATCATGTTACACATTAACTACATACACATTACTCACATCCACCTCTCCCAAGTATGGACATCCGCAGGACAAATGACCTCACTGAAGTAACAGACTGCATTCAACATTTCCACCAGGAAACGGTACTACACATCCTACATACGTACGTACGTACAGTATATGTCTCCCAGGGTTACCACAGCAGCTACTGAGGGAATGCCCTGACCAGCACATACACCTGTACAATTATGTCCATAAACTGACAGGTTGTGAATGGGCTATGTAAACAACATTGTAGGAATCTTGTAGACCTTATGGTTTCTGGGAAGCCCGATTCATCCCTCCTAAATATAGTGTACGTGACATCATGAATGCAACAGACACAAGGGAAATGTCTAAATATAGCTGTAGTCCTGGGCCCCTGGGGTAGGAAGGCACGACTAGGACCATGTCCTGTATATCCAGTGAAGAATGCAGCTGTGGGGTAATGGCGAACTGGACAAGCTATTGCTGGTGGTGTGCTATGGTGCCCCTGGGGTAGGTAGGCACAACTCCTCCTATTCTGTTAGCCCCAACCACAATGTTGGCAGGCATGTTACATGCATATGATCCTATGATAGTAAATATCGTACAGCCCAAAACTTTGGAGCAGAATTATTCGGTGGATTGGCAGTTTTGAGAGCAAACTGCCAAAACTTCCAGTCATCAACTTGTTTTCATAATACCACTGTGGAACAAGGCCTGACCAACAACCAAAGAAAATCCGCCAAATGCTACAATTTGAGCGATCCGCCAAAGTTGCCACCCATATGGCACCTAGTTCCAGCCCACACACATGTATAGGTTCACAGCCCACACATACTGTATGCACAGTACATGGGTCCAGCCCACACATACCGTATGCACAGTACATGGGTCCAGCCCACACATACTGTATGCACAGTACATGGGTCCAGCCCACACATACTGTATGCACAGTACATGGGTCCAGCCCACACATACTGTACAGTATGCACAGTACATGGGTCCAGCCCACACATACTGTATGCACAGTACATGGGTCCAGCCCACACATACTGTATGCACAGTACATGGGTCCAGCCCACACATACTGTATGCACAGTACATGGGTCCAGCCCACACATACTGTATGCACAGTACATGTACTCAACTACTGTATGTATCATAAGCACATACTGCATGTACAGTAGTTGAAGGATCTGAGCAGTGCCTGTGTGTACCTATATATGTATACACAGAACACCATAGGTCACAGACAAGGGTCCAGGATGGATTTGAAAAGTGTTCTATACTTTTAAAGCAGCACATTGATGACACACACAACATGCACACACCACACACAGACACTCTTCCACATGGGGCACACAATATCGAATGATACCTAAACTTTGATGTTGTATGATATACAGAAAGCTTCCCATTAACCAAATACAGTGCAATTACACCAGATCACCCTTCAGGGGACTTGCAGCAAGATTACATACATACACTGCACGGACATGCAAGTAAAGAGGGGAATACCCTTTCCTCAAGCCCCTATACACTAGTCTCGTCCCCAGCCCACTTCCGGCCGCCATTTTGCAATGGCCCGAAAAGGTGGTCTGGCGACCATGGTCGACTTTCTTGGGCCCGGAAGTCCATTCCCAGCAGGAATGTGTGCTGGCCAATCAGATTACACAACAGCTCATTAGTGGCATGTTATGCATAACATTCACACCTCTGGCGTTCACACCTACCTAGCAGCATAGATCTATGCTAGCAGCGAGATGGCAGCTTCGATGGGAGAAGTGAGCTTCCCAGGATTGGGCGCAAGGCTACCTTCGGCCACAGTGAACAGTGTTATTCTGGAAGCGTACGTAATACCCGACTACGAGAAGCCCACAGATCAGGAAGAGGCGATTTTGGACTTCGTAAAGGGACGCGACGTCTTCGTTTTCCTCCCAACAGGGGCGGGCAAGTCTCTCTGCTTCGCCACTCTTCCCTCCGCCTTGATGCCTTTCTCCAGCTTGGAAAAGCACGTTCGACACACGTACTGGTTACTACTTTCAGTTTCTGCAATTCGAAGCCCGATCGTACACTTGGCAAAGGCGAGAACCAAAGGGCTACTCTCTATTCGCCTGCAAAAAGAAGGATTTGCCACGCTGCAGGAATACACAGCACAGCGTGGCACTTCCATCTTGCCCGTACAAATTTCACACCTCGCTGTTCTCACCAGTGTTACGTAATCAGAACTGGCTTCCAGGCCCAAGAAAGTCGACCATAGTCGCCAGACCACCTTTTCGGGCCATTGCAAAATGGCGGCCGGAAGTGGGCTGGGGACGAGACTACCTATACACAACAATCAAATGGGAAAGACCCCTACTACACTTTGTGTATACTAGCCCATGCCTATGTCAAAGCACCCATGTGTCAAAAGGGAAAACACCCTTAGCAAGAAGTGCATATCCACATGTCAACCCACAAACGTATGTAATATTCAGGGGTTTACCCTTACATATCTCCGCCCCCACCTGCCCATGATGGTAACACAGTACAAGAAACAGTACGAAGCACCTTATCACATCATCACCTTGTTCACTGACTGCTTCTTGCCTTTCTGCTTGCCACCTTGCCGACCCTGCATAAAACATGTGAATCTATCCATTAGGTCATGTGACATCACATGACCTGCTGTAACATCCAGCAGCAATACACACAGTTCACTAGACCTACGTAGTCTGGCCTGTTAGCATCTACTTCCTGCCCCCGATTGCACATATGCAAGAAAGTAGGCAATTGGGGGCAGGAAGTGGCAGATAACAGGTCAGACTACTACAGACCACGTTCTACTGCACATGCACTGAAGTGCATGCAGCAACAACACAAATCGGCAAGAACTGAAATAAGACAATGAGCACATGTTCCACAAACAGCAAGGACATGTAAAAATAATTTCTCTGTAACACTTTGTGGCTAGAATTAGAGAATCAGTGCAGTGACAACAACAAAAACAACAAAGAATAATTATGCAAAAAACACAATTTTTAGCAGACCTTTGAAAAGAACCTTCTGTCAGTGGTAGCTGGGTTGTAGGACGCAAGGTAGGCAGCTATTAGGAGGTATTTGGTGTGGACTGGCAGCTCCAACACCTCGGAACCTTGGTATAGAAGATAGCAGTTGCAGACATCTTACATGCACACACATGTGCACACACACACACATGCGCACACACGCGCACGCACACACACGCGCGCACACACATGCACGCACACACGCACGCACACACGCACACACGCACGCACGCACGCACACACACACACACACACACACACAAACACACACACAGACACACACACAGACACACACAGAGAGTAGAGAGAGACACAGACTATGCAGAAGCACTCACTAGCTGCCGCCATTGTCTGAGACTTGTCCCCACTTGCTGCACTCCCCTCCGTGACAGGGCCAGGTCCACTACACAAAGCAAACAAGCACACAACACTCATACTACACAGGCAGAGGAGACATGCTACTAGTGTTGCTTGTAGTGTCGTGTGGTGTAGTGTGGTGTAGTGTAGTGTAGCAATGCTACTAGTGTTGCTTGAGGAAGAGATGGAAGCAAGACATGCTACTAGTGTTGCTTGAGGAAGAGATGGAAGCGAGACATGCTACTAGTGTTGCTTGAGGAAGAGATGGAAGCGAGACATGCTACTAGTGTTGCCTGAGGAAGAGATGAAAGCGAGACATGTGACTAGTGTTGCTTGAGGAAGAGATGAAAGCGAGACATGTGACTAGTGTTGCTTGTAGTGCTAGTAGGGTCATGTAGTGTGGTGTAGTGTAGTGTAGTGTAGTGTAGTGTAGTGTAGTGTAGTGTAGTGTAGTGTAGTGTAGTGTAGCAATGCTACTGGTATGAAAGCGAGACATGCTACTAGTGTTGCTTGAGGAAGAGATGAAAGCGAGACATGTGACTAGTGTTGCTTGCAGTGCTAGTAGGGTCGTGTAGTGTGGTGTAGTGTAGTGTAGTGTAGCAATGCTACTGGTATGAAAGCAAGACATGCTACTAGTGT